>JBCEWC010000662.1:0-51563 GCA_038996855.1 Solanum aculeatissimum | reverse complement strand
CTCTGTAACTTCGAGAATTCGATTGTTACTTAAATCAATTAAGTAATTACTTGAATTTTCGAAAACAAGTCATTTTTCCACAAAACAATAATTTTTATCAAGGTGGTTTGAAATTTGAAGAAGTAAACATACAAACTAGTCGAAGAGGGTTAGACATCTATTGTACATACATAAAAAATATTTTTAACCATATATAAAAATTATAATTTTTTACTGAAGATGGTTCAAATGAACCCTCTAAAGATAGTATAGCTCCGCCCTGATGCTGATGACGATATATTGAAGCAATCTCTATAACACAATCTAAAGCCTAAATTGATTCTGACTTGTGAGGGAGAAAAGCCAAGGAAAATACTAATAAATAATTGTACACTATAGTCTATAAGTGTATTTATATATTAAAAAAAAAGAGAAAAATACTTATAAATAATTGCATATATATGGACCACTCCTAATTCAATTATATAGTTTGTCTTTCAATTTAATTCTTCAATTCAAAAATCATATTTAATAGAATTTAAATTATTAAAGGATAAATTTGGTTTAATTTTAAATTCAAGTATTATGTTAAAAAAAATTAAAAAATAGGAGGAGTCCATTTATCAAAGGATTTTAATGTGTATCAGAAGTATAAAGTTTGAATAAAATCAAATTTTAATTTTAAAATTTTATTTTTCATTTGAAGAATATCCATATTTCAATACAATTTTTTTTTACATCAATGGTTCACTTTTGTCCTAATATTATACTCTCTTAAAATTGCTCCAAAGATGATATTCTTGAACGAAAGATCTATCAAAAACAGTTTATTTACCCCACGAAGATAGAGGTAAGATCTGGTATGTACATACACACCACGCCTTCATCAGACCACACTTATAAATTTACACTGAATATGTTATTGTTATTATCCGTGAATTGCCCTCATGAATTAGGTTGGTTGCCTTTAGTAAAATCTGCCTTTTCTTATCACTTTAATTATTAGACATCACATGTTTCCTATGAAGAATAAATTAAAGTTCCTTCTATTTTCTCTTTACATGTCATCAAATAACTTTATTATATAAACTCAATCAAAAATTAACTCTAACTTCAACTTCATATTTTCAAACAATGGCCTTTCATGCAAGAATTTCACAAATTTCATTTCTAGTTTTGTTCATGTTTCTTGTTGTATGCATTACTACAATCCATCATGTTCAAGGTCAACCAGGGCAATGTGTCATCAATTGTGGCCAACAAGCAATCTCTTGTGTCATCAGCTGTGGCCTACCCCCTCCGCCGGTTGGTTGCTATTCAGGTTGCGCGACTAGTGGCATTGGCTGTCTGACCTCCTGTCTTAGGCCACCCGCGCCACCAATGTTGCCACCAATGACCTTGGATGTGAGCATAGATGTCAAGTAGGGATTAGTGAATGATGTGAGGTTCAGATACTCAAAATTGTCGTTCTTATTCAAAATAAATAAATAAATATTGATGAATTAGTATTTCGTATTATAACTTAATATTCTTAATGCGCTTCTAAATGAATAATTCTTGATATGGACATGTTTATGAAGTTTTTACTTATAGTAGTGTTTAGTTTTGCTTGTTTGTATTTTTGCCTATAGCCAAACACTACAAATAATGATGGTTCAAACTTGGACAGATAAATTTATATTAAAGGTGGTAAATGAATGGTTTGAGCTGAATCTAAACGAGTTAAAATGAGCGAGTAAATTTTGTTATTTTAGATTTTTTTTAGTATCTAATAAATTATTATTATTATTATTTACATTTCATAACTATACTTCACTCTCTCTAGCATATCTCCTCTATCGCTTGCCACTCTCCTCTCTCTCACCCCTCTCAGTTTATATTTTTGTAATATAAAAAGTATCGCTTGCCACTCTCCTCTCTCTCACCCCTCTCAGTTTATATTTTTGTAATATAAAAAGTAAATACAAGTGGTAAAAGAGCGAATGAATACAAGTGATACAAGAGGGAATGAATATAAATGCTACAAGAGCAAATGAATACAAGTGAAATTAGAGCAGATGAACACAATTGATACAAAAGTGAATAAATACATTTATTATATGATAGTGCATAACTTCGTATACATTGATATATGCATTATATAGTGTATTTATGCCTATGACCACCTCTAATAAGGGATGGACATGGTACGGTAGATACCAATCTAAATTTTTGATATCGTGATTTCAATATTATGATATTTGGTTTGGTAGATGGTATACATTTTAATTTTTTTGGGTATTTAGTGTGGTTCGATATTTATAAATGAAATATCAAAATATCGGATATTGTAACGAAATATATAGTTAAATAATATAATACTAACAAACATACAGTCTACTATATATTATAAGTATGAACTAAACGTTTAAATATTGGAACTTTGATTATTCTATCTTCCTTAAAAATGTCTTTTTATGTAATTGATTAACAAAGGAAGTTGTTTGTACTCTCTTTTACATATATTTCTACATGTGTAAGGTCTTCGTATGAGAAAATTGAGTCATTTTTTGAAAATTTAGAGTCATAATTTTCTATTATATGAGTATATATAAGTTGAAGTTAAACAAACTATGATTACTAGACTTATCATGTCGCAAAATATCAAAATTGAACTTAAAAATTACTAAACATACCAAATTAATTTGATATGGTAATAATATAATATTTTTGAAAAATCTAAATTATCCAACAAATACCGAACTATACCATACCATACCATATCCCCACGCCCCACCTCTAATCACCATTAGACCACCATCATATAGCGTACAACTAGTGTATCTACACTAAGTAATAATGTATAACAGGTTGTTATACATCTATTATACAGTGTATATATACATGATACACTTGTTTACATATTGTTTATACACGTAGGCAACTCCGCTACTTATGCTACTTTATTTATCTTCTCTATTTTTACGATAAATAATTTTCTTTCTTTGATATTTTCATCATAGAGTTTCACTTTTACATTTCTCGCAAATTGTTTTTGTTAAACGATTTTTTTGAACTGGGTGTCTCTACCAAAAAGGGCAAACTTGGTACACTAAAGCTCTCGTTGTGTACATGATCCAAGGAAGGACCTAACCACAACGGTCTATTATATGCAGTAATGCGACCTTACCTTACATTTTTGCCAAAGACTGTTTCCAAGGCTTGAAAGCACTAAAGCTCCTGCTATGCGTAAGGTTTGGAGAAGGACCCGACCACAAGAGTTTATTATACACACACCTCAGCAGATGTAATTAATGTTTGATATGTACACCTCACTCTCCCATATTCCACTTGTCAAACTACACTAGATATATTATTGTTGTTAAGTAATCGCCCTCACGAATAAAATCCGCCTTCTCTTCTTACTTTAATTGTTAGAATTCACATGTTTCCTATAAAGAATAAAGTTGTCCACAAAAGCTCCTTCCATTTTCTCTTTATGTCACCAAAAGTAAGTTTATATAAACCCAAAAACAACAATGCTACCATCAACTTCATGTTTCCAACACAATGGCCTTTCTTGCAAGAATTTCCCAAACTCCATCACTAACTTTGCTCATGTTTCTTGTTGTATGCATCACCACAATTCACCATGTCCAAGGTCAATCAGGGCTATGTGTTGTCAATTGTGGCCTACAAGCAATCTCTTGTGCCATCAAATGTGGTCCACCGCCTCCCCCGATTACTTGCTTACCTGGTTGCGCTATTAATGGCATCGACTGTCTAACCTCCTGTCTAGGGCCACCTTCACGCCCACCAGCATCAAGGCCAATGGCCTCCGACTTGGATATAGATGTCATTTAGGGAGTGAATGATTTGAGCTTTATTTCGTATTATAACTTAATATTCTGAATCCGACTCTAATTCTGAATAAATGAAATTTGATAATTGATCATTTGTGACGTTTTTAGTTATAGTAGTTATATGTATAGTTGAAACGTTATTATTAGTAGTGATGCAATAATAGTATAATTTGATATTATGAATTCGTCTCTTATTCTAACACCTCTTATCAAAGAATTAACAAAGCATAATGCATGATAATAATATACTCAATATAATTTTACGAGAAAAAATTCAATAAAATAATGCCAAGTGACATTTTTTTAATTCTAAATAATCAATATATAAGCTTTAGGTAATTAAAGAAGAAAAAAGATTTTTTTCTTTTTTTCACAATTAAAGTAACATTACAATTTCTTCATTATTTCCCCATAATCAATGCATAGTATTAAAAGGTATTTTTTATTATGTCATTAAAAATTGTCATGATTAGTCTCGAAAGCGCAAAATAATGAATTAATTACTTCTTCTAAAAAGAATGAAATGTACGCAAACCTCATCTCCTATCTTTCTTTTTTTTGGGTAAAGAGATTGTTCCCGATAAAACCTTGACTCAAAGGAAATTGTTTTTCAAAACCACAAGTGAAAGCAACTGATATTTGCCCCAAGCTGATTTTCTACTTGGGGACTTTCGACCATTACTAGATAACTCTGTTCACGAAGAAATTCTTTTGGAACCAACTTTAGGATCAAACATGGCCTGTGGTGGCCGAGAGCTTTCGTACACCTTGACTACTCCACCGCATACCTGCTGTCTGCCACCTCCCTCACCACTACAGGCACCGAGTAGCTCTGACCTACCAAAGCTTAGACAGACGGAAAGAAATTCCCATCGTTGGAACAAATAAGACTTGGGACTTAAACAACATCAAGAGCCCCATATACAACAACAACATATCCAGTGGAATCCCACAAGTGGGGTCTGGAGAGGGTAAAATGTACGCAGACCTTACCACTACCTCACAGAAGTAGAGAGGTTGTTTCCGGGCAAGACCCCCACACACATACTTGTAAAAAGGTGGAAAAGCTTTCCTTCAACAATAAAGAAAGAAGACTTTTCTGTAGTCATGAAATACATTTGTCCTAACTACATGCAGAAACCTCCATATATAGATACCTATGTTCGACCTAGTAATACACCAAATGTCTGCTCCAAGCATTCACATAACTGCAGATGCAACACTTCAACTGTGGTCCAGGTTAAACCAAAAGCAAAAAAACTAAGAACAGATACTTACTAAGGATGTTGAAAGTGTCGGCTTACAAGTTATGCTATGTCCTACGCCTTTAAAATCATAGATGAGCCTGAGATATGGAAGCGCTTGAAGTCAAGTATGTCAACAAAAGAGAAACCAAGTTGTATAACTGATAGACGACCCGTGCGCTTTTAGATATAGTTGAGGGACAAAGTTAATGCAAATATCAAAAGAATATGAAACACACATAAGCATAGGCAAGAACTTGGAATATAAATGAAATTAGTCACTTAGAATACAAAACAAAAAAAGTTTGACATGTCATAGTTTCACAATATCGAATTCAGGAGAAATTACTAGAAGTTGCTAACAACCCAAACTACTAAGACGAGGAACAGGGCAAACAGGACATACTGGAGAACAGCACTACATAACCATGTGAAGTGGAAAATAGGCAACCACCAAGACAAAGGTAATAACACAAAGAACACATCCTAATCTGGAATAGAAATCTCATAAACTTATCTGCCCAGTTTCCTTCTCTTTCGTGTTTTTACTTCTAAAGCTTATGTTGGATTGATCAGTTCTCACTTGGCCATCATAACCTTGACGAACTCCTCATAGTTGATCTGCCCGTCGCCATCCACATCAGCTTCACGAATCATCTCATCAACCTCTTCATCCGTAAGTTTCTCGCCTAGGTTTGTCATGACATGACGAAGCTCAGCTGCGGAGATGAATCCATTCTGATCCTTGTCAAACACTCTGAAAGCTTCCTTGAGCTCCTCCTCGGAATCAGTGTCCTTCATCTTGCGAGCCATCAGATTAAGGAACTCTGGGAAATCAATTGTCCCATTTCCATCAGCATCAACTTCATTGATCATGTCTTGAAGCTCGGCCTCGGTTGGGTTCTGCCCCAATGACCGCATTACAGTTCCAAGTTCCTTAGTTGTGATGCAACCTGCAGCATATTTGGAGATAGTTATTGAACATTTATAACTGCTTTAAAAACTTATTGTTTTTACCCTTATTTCTCTATACTGAAGAAACAAGTTTAACATGAGACTTAAACTGTTTGTTCTCACGTGACGGGTATAAATCAACAAAATCCGACAGACCCACAGATTCCCATAAGAAAGACTGAAACCAATGAATAATGTTCAAAAGGAAGCATGTGAACACATAACTGAGTGTGCTAATCACCTGAATCAGTCTACATAGCAAAAGCCAGAACTATACTTTCTAAAAAGAATACAGACATCAAGATTCGTTTGGTTGGCAGATTATCTTCAGATGTAAATCACAGTAGAAAGCATCGCTCCTTCATCCCCCTTCACTGATTTGCTCAACTTGCCAAAAAAAATCACAAAAGAAAAAGTCCTTTTAACAGAAATAGCAGCACAGTCACCTTAATCAGAGGAGCAGGCTGATGAGGATAGGCCAGCTCATCCTCAGAATCCGAAAAGAAAACGTGAATAGAACAGAATCACTTTGTTTATATCATATACCTATGCTAAATAGGTTTAGGTGATGTCATGGTAAACAAGAATATATGTACCCAAGGGTGTGGCTTAGTGGCAAATGAAGTGACTTAAGAACCTTTAAGCCTCAGATTCTAATCCCAAAGGAGCAAAAGGACTAGGTGATTTCTTTCTATCTGTCCAAACCTTGATGGACAAAGTTACTTGGTAGATGTACTAGTGGGAGGTAGAAGGTAACTCATGGAATTAGTAGAGATGCACGCGGGCTGGGCCGGATACCACATTTTATCACACAAAAAAGACAAGCATATATGTCAGTGTACACACTCACACACATACACTCATAGTAAACGGGAAAGGATATTTTAAAGTAGCTATATACTGACAAGCTTCTATATGTGCCAGAAAAATTAACTAATTGCTCCATACTTTCAGTTTTGATCAATCTTAGTCAAAGTAACCAGTAAGATTGTACTATGCATTAGAAGAGTATTCAGCAAAAGCTTTTGTATAAACCAAATACAAAAACAAAAACTTCAGTATAAAACCAAATACAAAAACAAAAGCTTTTGTATAAAACCAAGTACAAAATATACATATTGTACCCTGTTCCCTAAAAGATTTCCATAGACTTCTGTGTGTAATAGCAATGTATGGTAAGTTATGCAATCTACAAGTTTAAGCAAATTATGCTATTAGAGAAACAAATTAACAACTTATCAAGAAACACAAATCAATAGGAAAATCAACAAAATATGGTAAGCACCTAAAAAGGATAACCTTTTTAAGACTTGTCACCTGATTTCAATCAAAAACAATTTCAACCAGCTCCCAATGTTATTGAAACCCCAAAGAAGAATTCAATTTGTCAACGCTAAACACTCCTCAGGATCCTATCAAGACCAACCAAACACCCAACATATCGACAAGCATTTATGTTATGATCCTGTTGCAAGGTACGTGACTTGAATACCACATCGGTTAAATGGGGAGCGGACGCAGGGCTTATATAGTCTTGGGCTCTCCCACCTCAATAGCTAGCTTTTGGAGTGTGGTTCTCGTGGGTTGTATCAATAGTATAGAAGCAATCATACTCGCTCTGTGGGTATTCAGTAACGGCGTTCCAAAATCCTCTTTATGCTTCTAATTTCACTCCCAACCTACCCTAATCATCTTAAGCATGGAGGCTCTTCAAATTCTAATGCTTCACCATTTGGAAGTTAGATAGGAGATCCTTATGGGTATACCAATACAAGATATGGAGTTTATTATAGTGTGTATCAGCTTCCCTTCAATCACACATACCAGCTTTCGGGATTCCCCAATTTCTGTTACACAAGAATTTGTACAAGCAACTCTCTTTAGCCTAACTTACTTCTTAGTTAGAATAACTTCCCTATTCTTACATTACATCAATGGTATCATAGCCGCCACCCATCGCTCTCCGTGTCTAGATGATCACACGGGTATTACAATGCTAGAAATGGTCCTGCAACGCGTGTTGGTTTGTTATGATCCTATTGCAAAGGTATAAGACTTATGTGGCTAAATAGGGAACTGATGTGGGACTTATATAGCCTTGTGCTCTCTCACCTTAAAAAGCTAGCCTTTTAGCTCCCGGGGGGACTTTATAGCCTTGTGCTCTCTCACCTCAAAAAGCTAGCTTTTTCAGCATAATTCTCCTTATATTTGTTACCAATTTATGCAATTAACCAACATTACGATCAACCAACTTCACATAAATAAGTCCTTACATCCATTTCTATCAACAACTGAATCAAAACCCATGTTCAAAATCCAAGAAATTTCAATAAAATCCAAACAGCATATACAATACCAACCCATATTCACAACTTCGAATATATATCAAAAAATCATTCAAGAAAAGCAAACCCCACAAACGATAAACACAGAAAAATCCAAAATACAAAGACCCAACCATCGGATCTGAGAAAAAAAAAAGGGTATCAAATGAAAATTAATCTCAAAATATGTATGCTATAAGGTTAAGCTAACCATCTCCATCCTTGTCAAAGAGACTGAAGGCTTCCTTGAACTCAGAGATCTGATCTTCTGTGAGCTGATCCGCCATTTCTCTTTTGACTTTTCTTTGGAAGAAGATGAGAAGTATTTGAAAGGGAAAGAGAAGTTGCAGATTGGGAAACAAAGAAGAAGAAGGAAAAAAAAATGGAGTTTTTTATTTGAGTATAAAAAGAAGAAAAAAAAAAGAAAATGAAAGGTTGAATAAAAAGGTTAATTTTAATGGTTGTAATGGTGCCAATTTTTTGGGGCGAAAAATATTTGAGAGAAAAAAAATATCTAAAATGATCAAAAGTATTTATTTCAAAAAATAAAATAGTACTCTCTCCTGTCCATCCATCCGACCGTCTCAAATTAACTTAATTTTTTATATTTTTTTCAACGTTTAAAATAGTTGAATTGTTCAAAGTTCGAGATGAATACCTAAAACTTTTTTCATATTTGTCTAAGTTTTATATCTTCTAGGAGATAAATTATACTACTTACAGAGCTATATTTATGATTTCACAGATAGTAATAGTAAACAGTATGATTTAAATTATGTCTTCAATTTTTTTTAATATATGTATATTGTCTCAAAAATTAAGTTAATGTGAGATAGAGAAAGTATCATAATTCTAATTAAATGATGATACAATAATAATAATAATATTGTGCAAGAAATATTATATACGTGTGAATAGTGCAACAAAATAGAGAACGTAAGATATTGTTGTACATATCACAATAGATTATTTTATATTGTTATCTATCTATATTAGTGGCGAAAGCTCGTACTAACACGGTCTCAATATAAATTATTTTTTAATCTCGATTTTATGTGACATCGATAAATTTTTCCTATATATTTTAGAAGATATTGTGAAATTACAATTGAAGCAGCTAAAGAAATATTATGAAATCATTCAAGTAGACACGTCAATACGCAACTGCCTTGAAAAGATTAAATTTAAAAGCCCACAAATTATTTTTTATTGGCCCACCGAAAGCTGCTCAAGCAAGCAGTCAATATAAATTATTTTTTAGTCTCGATTTATACGACATCGATGAATTTTTTATATATTTTTTCAAAACTATTATAAAATTATAATTGAAGCAACTAAAGAAATACTATGAAACAGTTGAAGTAGACACATCAATACATAGTTGCCTTGAGAAGATCAAATTAAAAGGTCCACTAAATATTTTTATTGGCCTCACATAATAAAGGAGAGGAAGCAGGTAGGACAACCAGAAATTGTTGAAGGCTACCTTAATTTCTTATATATAAGTACTAATTCTCCTTATAAATAAATGACAATTGACGACTTATATATAAGTACTAATTCTCCTTATAAATAAATGACAATTGACGACCTTCCCGTCAATGTGTCTGTTTCATCAATAAGGAGCAATTTGGTCATTTTTTGCATTTATTTGTTTTATTAATTATATATTTAAAAATTATATTAAAAAATTATAATTATAATAATTAATATTTTTTAAAAAATATGTAAAAACTCAATTAACTCTCGAAATTTTATGTTTGCCATATAAATAGTTTAAAGAAATATAAAAGTATTGTAAATCACAATAATTAATAAATTAAATATTTAAAAGACATAAAAAAAAACTATCCAAATTCTATCAGTCACATAAATTATGACAAAGAAAGTAACATAGACTATTTAAAAATTATGTAAAAGTATTATAAATCATAATAACTAACAACTTAAAATATTTATAGGGCACATTTAAAATTTAGTTGGCTCTCAATGGGAAATAATATATAGTATTTGAAAATTACGTAAAAAGTACTAAAAATCATAATAATTAATAGTTTAAAAATTTAATAGTCATGTAAAAATTTGGTTGGCTATCCAGATTTTATGAGTTCTACTTAAATTGGAACAATCGAAGTAAAATATATTATTTCAAAATTAAGTAAAAGGTACTATAAGTCATAATAATAACAAATTTAAAATATCTAATAAGTCATATTAAAATTTTGGACTTCTCAAATTCTATCTATGATATAGAAATTGTAATAAAAAATAACATAGATCTAGCACGGGCTCTTATATCTAGTATATATATTAATAAAAGTGAATTATGCTACTCAGACAGGCAATAGATCGACATACATGCTTGAACATTTTGCGAATGTTTTTATAATTTCTCGATCGTTCTTTTGTTTTGATTTATTTGCCTTTTTTAATTTTATATATATTTAAAAATTATGCAAAAATACTATAAATCATGATAATTGACAACTTAAAATATTTTTAAAATAAAAAAAATTGATTGATTCTTGAAATTAATCTATGAGCGTCACTAAAATGGGACAAAAGAAGTAACACGTATTATTTTAATTTGTTTAAAGGGATATTTTAGCCGATGTACATTGAAATTTGTTACTACTCAAATTATAAAATTCGATCTGCTACAAACATGAATCATTTCAAGTAAATAATATATCAAAAGAATCAAGATAAAAAAAGAGCTCATATCTAAAATTCGAGTTGTTCAAGTGAAGATTTGATCCATTGATGTTCAATAAAGTTTGACATTAAAGACCTTGGAAGTTCAAATTTTTAAATTCGACTTGTCACAAATGTGAATTATTTTGAATGAATAATATATCAAAAGAATCAAGACGTAGAGAAAGAGCTCATAACTAAAATTTATGTTGTTTAGAGGAAGATTTGAGATAACGTCCATCGAAATACACCATTGGAGAGCTTTGAAACTCAAATTTAAAATTTGATACGTAACAAACGTGTATTATTTTGAGTAAATAATATATCAAAAGACTCAAAATATCGAGATCATGTCATATATAAAATTTGGAGATGTTTACAGGAGATCTGAACTTGTCGAGATTAAAAAAAGTTCAACTCGCTAAGAAAGATGAATTAATGTAATGTATATATATTGTATAATAATCTATATACATTTTTAATATATAGTTATATATCATATATACACAATTATATATTATTTATACAATATAGATAAGACGCCTAGTAGACGAGTTGAAGTGACAATAAATGAGATTATAGTGGGGAAAAAATTGGCTCCTTATTTTGAGAGAATAGAATCATAGATAAAAATAGGGTAAATTATATAACTAGGCAAATACATGGTATATATTTACATTATATCACTATAATTTGAAAAAAATATTATAATTTATAGCTATAGTTAGGATTTTGTTGCTATTTTCTCTCTCCCCTCTTCGTCTCTCTCGCATCTCTCCTCTCTCTCTGTAATCTCTTGCTAGATAAACAAATATATATGTATACCAATTACATATATATAACTATTTGGCGGATATACATATTTAACTCGATAGATATACATATATAATTCGTCTCTCTCCACTCTCTACCCTCTCTTCTCTCTCGAAATCTCCCTCACCTCTCTCCTCACTCTCCCAATCTCGTTTGCTAGATATATAAATACATATATATTTTAGTTACACATATACAATTATTTGACAGATATACACATACAATTTGACAAATATACATATACAATTCGTCTCTCTGCCCTCTCTTACTTGCCTCTCTCCCATAATATGTAGCTACAAATCGTAATTTTACCAACATATAACTATTTTTATCTTATTATATTTCCAGTATTTGCTCTTTTTAAAAAATCCTCATAAAACTATTACTTACCACATCAAAATTGAATGGTTAAATTGGAAAAGTACTATTAATGTTATGTGGTTGAAGGATGCTTATCAAATTGAAAGATATATTATATAGAACATCAATAAAATTGGTTATGTTATATGACAATGAATATTGAGCTTCTAAAGCTCAACGTATCCACAAAATAAGTGTTGCAAAGATACATATGTCAAAATGAATATGTGTGATACTACTAAGTCAAATAAAGTTAAAAATAATTATATTCGCTAAAAGATGAAAGCAACCCATATTGAAAACAGGATGAGAGAATGATGCTTGTGATGGTTTGGACGTGTTCTACATGGACCTGCAAACACATCACTTCGTAGATGTAAAATTATGACAAGTGAATACTTCAAAATAGACCTAAAATATCATTCTCGAAAACTCTCACTTGATATTCTAAATCCACTCCAATCAATAATTCAAAATATTTTGAAAATATCTAAAAGGTATAATTAATAAAAGGGGGAAAGAGCCAATATACCCCTTAACTTTGTGATTTGGAGGAATTGGAGCAAGCATAAGTGAAGCATATATATTATTTGTCTAATAAAAGATGCATTTTTACCCTTTTCATTAACAATCATATATTTATTTAATTAAAAAAATTTAAATTTAAAAATATCACATGATTTTGAAACCAACCCTCCTCCCTTCTTCTTCTTTTTTTCCCCTCTTTTACGCTTTCTGTTTCAAAACGAATGATTTGATTTTCTTTTTAATTTATTTAAAAAAGAATAACTCATTTCTTTTTTTGACAAAACTTTAATTTCAACTTTCCACGTGACATGTTTAAGTCTGCAGGATTAAAAGACATTTTGATACATTTAACATAACTTTTAAAACTAAAAGATTGAAAAATCTTCTCTATTTTCTTAAATTTGTTGCAAAGTTAAACGAGATCATTCTTTTTTTAAACAGATGGAGTATTTAATTTTAAAATGAATTTAAGTTAGGTCTAAATAAAAAAGGAATTGAATTTTTTGATTGTTGGATTAGGAGCAAAACAAAATGTGTGAAATAATTTTTTAAAGTCACACAATATTTCTAAAATTACAGTGTCATGTTTAGAATATACATCAATCATTAAATAAAGATGATGTTAAGCATCATTTTTTGTTAACAAAAATTATCTATTTTAAATCACAAAATTTAAAAACATATTTAAGCCTATACACTTAATAAAATTAGTTTAGTGTACGTGTGCGTCGCACGTGTCCATCAATCAATATAAATTATATAAAAGAATAAATCATTAAAAGATAGCAATTCACGTTAAACAAAATATCATCCACGTGAAGGAGCAAAGAGGTGGAACAAGATAGAGAGCCTAGAGGGAAAATGTCAATAATGCCCTTGTTGGTAGTACAGGTTGACGTGGAGTGAAATTATTGATTTGATCATAAAGATAGAACCAACACTTACAGGCTGACGTGGAGTGAAATTATTGATTTGATCATAAAGACAGAACCAACACTTACAGGCTGACGTGGAGTGAAATTATTGGTTTGATCGTAAAGACAGAACCAATAAAAAAGAGAAAACCATTCACGTGAAGGAGCAAAGAGGTGGAGTAAGATACAGAGCCTAGAGGGAAAATGTCAATAATGCCCTTGTTGGTAGTACAGGTTGACGTGGAGTGAAATTATTGATTTGATCGCAAAGACAAAACCAACACTTACAGGCTGACGTGGAGTGAAATTATTGGTTTGATTGTAAAGACAGAACCAACACTTACAGGCTGTCGTGGAGTGAAATTATTAGTTTGATCGTAAAGACAGAACCAATAAAAAAGAGAAAATCATCCGCGTGAAAGAGCAAAGAGGTGGAGCAAGATAGAGAGTCTAATGTCAATAATGCCCTTGTTGGTAGTACAGGTCGACGTGGAGTGAAATTATTGATTTGATCGTAAAGACAGAATCAACACTTACAGGCTGACGTGGAGTGAAATTATCGGTTTGATCGTAAAGACAGAATCAACACTTATATTAGAATACTTTTGGTAGATTTTTATAACTTTGAAGATTTAATGGGATTTTCTTCAATCAATATCTCAAATGACAAGTATGTAAAATTATTATTTTTAATAACATAATGCTTAATGAAAAATGATATACACTCGATCATCTTACCGACCTATCTCAAGAATCACGTGCAATACACGTGTCAACGAACTAGTACTTTTGATAAAGATCAATCAATATTCATATATTTAAACGGATTCTAATATCTATCACGTTTAAATCTCCTAATATTAACGTCATTTTTTTAATCATATATTTAATCAAATAATAAATTTTTTTAAAATAATAAAAAAATAATTTTATTAAAAAAAAATTAAATAATATTATTAAGAATTATTTAATTTTCGAAATTCAAAAGATGTGACGTAATAAATAGATTTGCTATTATTGCATGATTCATGCACATAAATAAATACATAATTTATTTTTGTGTCAGAAATCCGTAACGTCCGTTAGGTAACTGGACCACACAACAAGAAGGGATATATCGGTGAATAAGAAGATTATATAGGGGTAAAATAGGAATAGAACAAAAGATAATGGGGAACATAACGGCATATAACCGAGAAAAAAGGAATCTTCTTTAAAAGCATATATTTTATTATAATTAATTAATTAAGAGGAATCCAAAAAGGACCATATCTCTCGTGCACTATTATTTTATTATTATTATTTTCTTCTAATAAAAATAAGAATTTAATTATTATAAATTACTCCATCCGTTTTAAAAAAAGAATCACTTAATTTAATTTAATATGACATTTAAGGAAAAAATTAAAGTTATGTTAAATGTACCAAAATACCCTTTAATCAAAGCTGAAACAAAATTTTCGGAATGAACACTTTTTTTTTAAATGAAGGGAGTAATAGTTTAAGTAAAAAATTAAAATGAGAAATTTGGAATTTTAAAAATAATAACATATATAGTGAAATTTCACAAGTAAGATTTGGGGAATATAGAATGTACATAGACCTTATTACTATCTCGTTTTCAATGTATAATCCTTTTGTTGGACAATAAATTAGAATATTAGGTCAAATATTGCATATTATAAAGTTTTGATACTCAATTGATTTGTTTGTTTTATCATATCTCACCGTATTGCGTCAAATTATTAGAGAAGTCATATATTTATTTTATGAGTATTTTCTTATTGGTAAATTGAAAATCGAACCATTAAGGATAAAAAAAACTGATAAAAAATATCTTATTGATTTGTTATTATTTATCATATTTAAAAATTAAAAATCAATAAATTAAAGTGATAATACATAAAACCGATCCGAACAGATCCATCCGGAACCCTACTTAGTGGACCCTTGATGTCTTGTACTAGCCTTTTCTGTACTTGTATACTGTTTTTATTTTTTTAAATGATGTAGGGTAGCCTAATAAAATTGATTGATGGCCTAATTAATGATGACTTAAATTTTTATTTAAATTTATTTTTCTTATTATAATTTAATATAAAAATTTAACAAAGCATAAAATAATTTTTTTAGTAATTTAAAATATATTATACAAAAAATTAAAATTAATTAATTGTAAAAAAAAATGAAATAAACTTATTTAAATATTATTATTATACAAATGTGTGAAATAATCTTAAGACTAACTAATATTTTAAGCAAATGTGTGAGTGTTTAAGAGCACACAAATTTTAAGTTATAATATCTATTAGGAACACTTTATCACGTATTTAAACGTTCAATTGAAGTGTATTGTAACTCGCATAACTAGATAAAATCTACTAACAATTTAAAAAGCTATTAACAATAAGAATTACAATTTAAATTGTCGTAAATAATTTTTAAAAAAATCATCCATGTGAAGCGGCAAAGAGGTGGAGCAAGATAGAGAGCCTCGAGGGGAAATGTCAAGAATGCCCTTGTAGATAGTGCAAACTGACGTGGAGTGAAATTATTGATTTGATCATAAAGACAGAATCAACACTTATAGGCTGACGTGGAGTGAAATTATTGGTTTGGTTGTAAAGACAAAACCAATAAAAAAGAGAAAATCATCCACGTGAAGGAGCAAAGAGGTGGAGTAAGATAGAGAGCCTAGAGGGAAAATGTCAATAATGCCCTTGTTGGTAGTACAGGTTGACGTGGAGTGAAATTATTTATTTGATCGCAAAGACAAAACCAACACTTACAGGTTGACGTGGAGTGAAATTATTGGTTTGATTGTAAAGACAGAACCAATTAAAAAAAAATCATCCACGTGAAAGTAGCAAAGAGGTGGAGCAAGATATAGAGGGAAAATGTCAATAATGCCCTTGTTGGTAGTACAGGTTGACGTGAAGTGAAATTATTGATTTGATCGTAAAGACAGAACCAACACTTACAGGCTGACGTGGAGTGAAATTATTGGTTTGATCGTAAAGACAGAATCAACACTTATATTAGAATATTTTTGGTAGATCTTTTATAACTTTGAAGATTTAATGGGATTTTCTTCTATCAATATCACAAATGGCAAGTATATAAAATTATTATTTTTAACATAATGCTTAGTGAAAAATGATATACACTCGATCATCTTACTGACCTATCTCAAAAATCACGTGCAATACACGTGTCAACAAACTAGTACTTTTGATAAAGATCAATATTCATATATTTAAACGGATTCTAATATCTATCACGTTTAAATCTCCTAATATTAACGTTATTTTTTATCATATATTTAATCAAAAAATATTATTTTTTTAAATAATAAAAAGATAATTTTATTTAAAATTGAGTTTTTTTAATAAATAGAGAAAAATTCAAATAATATTCTCACTTCGTTTTTTAATTTTTTATGTACCACCTAAACATGTTAAAACACCATTATACTAACAATTAAGGAGTAAAATTAAATATAGTGAACAAAATATTTTCATAGATATCAAAAGTAAAAAATTATGTTGGTATTGATACATAAAAACACACTCAAAATAACAAGGTAAAGAAAAAACAAACTGCATTATATATGAAATAATAATCTAATACAATTACACACAACAAATCAACAATAACCAAAAAAATTATGATAATCGATGAAAGAAAATTGAAAGTCATCTACCAAGATGTTAGCAACATCATAATTTTACGACTAAATCAACTTCATAATACCAATATTTCTTTTATAATCTTAAAATAAAATTTCCCAAGTAAAGATTATACATCTTGATCAACAAATATTGACACGACGCACATTACTTGAATTTATATGTTTTATTAAATATTTATAACTTTCTTAGTTAGTATAAAGAAGAACACTCTCTTTACAAATATGAAATCGTTAGATAAGAATTACATAATTTTATTTATTCCACCATACCTCTTATTGATACATCAATAATCATTAATTCAGATACACGATATATTAAATTGACATTCATATTAATTTCGACTCTCTTTTTTTCTCGAAATAATTAATCTAATCAGCTTAAAATATTATTTAATTATTAAATAAAAAATCAAATCAATTAAAAAATATATTTATCATGTCAATACTTAATTTTTACTAAAAAATTTCACTTTTATCAAATTATTTTATATAACACAAAAATTCCATATATTTTTTTTCTCCAAGATAAAGACAAATCCATTTTTTTTAAATCTTCCCATACAATCTTCTAGGATATAGTGACATAAACAAAGTTGAATTCAAAATTTTTATTGATATCAAGAAATCCAAAATAATATTCTAACAATCTTAAAAAGGCTAGTCCTTTTTTTAAATTTTTTTTTTAAAGTGAGGCTATTGTACCCTCTTCTTGGTAGGATTTTATAAAATATTCAGGATATTTATTTATTTATTTATTCTTTCACAAGGGACAAAAGTACATTATCCATTCTTCAAAAAAAAAAAAAAGAAGAAGAAGAAATATGTGCTACCAAGGACATCATATATTTTACAGTATCAATTTCTTTAAATTCAGAATATTTAAGAATTTTTTTAAAAATCATGTTCAAAATACAACTATTTATAAATAGGTTTTAGACATTAATTTATTAAAATTTTAAAAATATAAAATTAAGATATTAAAAAATATCATATAAAATACATGATTTTTAAAATATTTAAAGATTATTTGAAAAGAATATCGTTAAACAAAATTTTCAGTATCAAACAAATTTTTTGGCTATATTTTAAAACTATTTTGAAATAATTTTCACCATAAGAAATTTAATTATATAATTAGCTTTATTATTATATAAAATTAAATTACACCATTAGTATAAAAAAAAAAAATTCATTATCAGTATATTTTTATTTGCAAGAGACTAGCGTTTAAAAGATTTTGTTAGATTCACACGTGATTCACCTTTGGATGGAATACTTGCAAAATATCATGAAGCTTATACATAGAGTCACGTTTTGTGAGGATTCTGCTTCGGACTTCTGACGCCACGTCATAAACACACACAACGTCAATTCTCATGACTCCCACAATGTTTCCTACTGAAATTTTTTAATTATCATTATTAATTCTTACAGTATTTTGATAAATAAATAATAAAAGTTCTAAATATATATAGAAATTGATAGTAATTTAAATTATGAGCCATCATATTACATTTATTTTTTATTTAAAACATTGTAAGATAAATATTAGTTTTTCTATGAATAGATAGTCGAATATTATATTTTCAATTGCTATTGGTGATCTCCATATTTAGTTCACATATCTAACAATTATCAAATTTTAATCATTGTATTATTTTAAAATAATTTTGTATTTATTTGTGAAAAGGTAATATTTTAAATTAAAGTATTAATAAATTTATTGATTATATACTTTTGGGAAGATGAATTCGCACGTGACTCACCTTTGGATGGGATACTTGCAAAGTATCATGAAGCTCATGCATAGAGCTACGTTTTTTGGTGCTTCATCTGTGTTTTTTGAGCAGAAGGTATGCTGTTTTTACCAGAATTTTGATGATTTGTTGAGATGTTTTGTGGGTTTTGTGATTTTTTCTGCTTGTGAATCGGTGAATGCTATTTTAGATTGGGTTGTTTTGGTCGAAAATCTTGTGAGGTTTATTTTTTTTATTTTTTTTTAGATTTGTGTGCTGGAAAAACTTTTGGATTTTTGCTGAAAGTTTTTCATGAAAACTAAAGGTTTTTTTGGGTGGATTTGAGTTTTTAGTCCGATGAATCAGTCAATGCTGCTTTGGTTTGAGTGATTTTGGTTGAATAACTTGTGGGGCTTGTTTATTTTTGATTTTTATGTTGAAAAAATTGAAGAAAAAGATTTTACAAAACAAAAATGTTACTTGGGTGATTTTGAGGATTTGAGTTTTTAAGCTGATGAATCTGTTTGTCACATACTTCTTTTTTTCTCAGTCCACTTTATTTGTCATACTTTCCCCTCTTTTCTTGTGTTTTATTTTTAGGGTTTATTTTTTATTTTGGTGATTAATCTGGCTCTTTTGAGCAGTAGGTATTCTTCTACTTTAAAGTAATATTTTAAATTATAGTATTAATAAATTTATTGATTATTTATTTTTAGGAAGATGGACTCGCACGTGATCACACATGACTCGCTCTTGAATGGTATACTTGAAAAATATCATGACGCCTAAACATAGAGCTATGATTTGTGAGGATTATGCCTCAAACTTTAGATACTACGCCATAAAAAGATACAACGTCAATTCACGTGACTTCCTCAATAATTTCTACTCAAAATTTTAAATTATCATTGTTAATTCTTACAATCTTTTGATAAATCAACAATAAAAGTTCTAAATATATATAGAAATTGATAGTAACTTAAATTATGAGCCATAATATTACATTTATTGTTTATTTGAAATATTGTAAGGAAAATATTAGTTTTTCTATGAATAGACAGTCAAATTTTATATTTCACTTGCTATTGGTGATCTTCATATTTAGTTCACGTCTAAAATTTATCGAATTTTAATTATTTTATTATTTAAAAATAGTTTTGATTTTATTTGTGAAAAAGTAATATTTTAAATCATAGTATTAATAAATTTATTGATTATTTACTTTTGGGATAAGACGAATTCGCACGTGACTCACCTTTGGATTAGATACTTGTAAAATATCATGAAGCTCACACATATAGCTACGTTTTGTGAGGATTATGCCTTAAACATCTGACGCTACACCATAAACATACACAACGTTAATTCTCGTGACTCCCACAATAATACCTACTCAAATTTTTTAATTTTCATTGTTAATTCTTACAATCTTCTGATAAATAAATAATAAAAGTTCTAAATATACATAGAAATTGATAGTAACTAAAATTATGAGCCACAATATTATATTTATTATTTATTTGAAACATTATAAGGTAAATGTTAATTTTTCTATAAATAGATAAAAATATTTTATAGCTTCACTTGCTATTGTGATCTTCATATTTACTTCGCGTCTCAAAATGATCAAATTTTAATTATTGTATTATTTAAATAATTTTGTATTTATCTGTGAAAAAGTAACATTTTAAAATATAGTAATAAAAAATTTATTGATTATTTGCTTTTAGGAAGATGGAGTATATAGTTTCATAATATTTTTATGAAGTTGTAATTTTTAAATTATTTGAAAGTTAAGCTGTTATAATTAAATTGTAACTCACTATAACTTCAATGCTATTGCTTACTTATCTGTAATACAATTTCTTTTATATGTCTTAATTATATTAAATTTTTATACCTCTTTTTTAATTTTAAAATGACATACATCTATTTTTATTCGTACACTTACGTCATGATGATGTCAGTACCACTTTTTTCTTCTACGATATTATTACAGTTTATATGTAAATATAAAGGGATAGTATTTTAGGCTCACTCGTAACTATTGGGAGGTATTAAATACTCCTTTTTTTTCTCAATCCATTTTGTTTGTCATCACTCTCCCCTCTTTTCTCATGTTCCATTTTTAATGTTTGTTGCCTCTTTTGAGCAGAAGGTAGCCTTTTTAACACAAAAAATTTGATGGTTTCTTAGAGTGTTGTTATGGGGTTTTGGTTTTTTTTCTAGGTCTGAAAAGGTCAATGTTGTTTTGGGTTGAGTTTTTTGGTCAAAAATCTTATGGGATTTGTTTATTTTTTGATTTTGGTGCTCAGTCTGTCTCTTTTGATCAGTAGGTATTCTTCTACTTTAACTTAACATTTTAAATTATAGTATTAATAAATTTATTGATTATTTACTTTTAGGAAGATGGACTCGCACGTGACTCACCTTTGAATTGGATACTTGCAAAGTATTCTGAAGCTAGTACATAAAGCTATGTTTTGTAAGGATTATACCTCAAACTTTTGACGCTACACCATAAACATATACAATGTCCATTTATTGTGATTCCTGCAATAATTCCTACTCAAAAATTTTAATTGTCATTATTAATTCTTACAATTTTTTGATAAATAAATAATAAAAATTCTAAATATACATAGTAAATTGATAGTAACTTAAATTACAAGCCATAATGTTACATTTACTATTTTATTTGACACATTTTAAGGTAAATATTAGTTTTTCTATGAATAGATAGTCGAATTTTATATTTTCACTTGCTATTGGTGATCTTCATATTTAGTTCACGTCTCAAAATAATCAAATTTTAATTATTCTATAATTTTAAAATAATTTTATATTTTTTGTGAAAAAAGTAATATTTTAAATTATAGTATTAATAAATTTTTTGATTATTTACTTTTAGAAATATGGACTCGCACGCGATTCATCGTTGGATGGGATACTTGCAAAATATCACGAAACTCATACATAGAGCTACGTTTTGTGAGGATTATGCCTCGAACTTCTGACACTATGCCATAAACAGACACAACGTCAATTCTCGTGACTCCCGCAATAATTCCTACTCAATTATTTTAATTATCATTGTTATTTCTTACAATCTTTTGATAAATAAATAATAAATGTTCTAAATATATATAGAAATTGATAGTAACTTAAATTATGAGCCATAGTATTATATTTACTATTTATTTAAAAAATTGTAAGGTAAATATTAGTTTTTCTATAACTAGATAGTTGAATTTTATATTTTCACTTGCTATTGGTGATCTTCATATTTAGTTCACGTCTCAAAATTATTAAATTTTAATTATTGTATTATTTTAAAATAATTTTATATTTATTTTTGAAAAAGTAGCATTTTAAATTATAGTATTAATAAATTTATTGATTATTTACTTTTAGGAAGATGGAATATATAGTTTCATAATATTTTTAAAAAGTTGTAATTTTTAAATTATTTGAAAGTTAAGTCATTATGGTTGAATTGTAACTTACAATGACTTCAATGTTATTGCATACTTATCGCAATACAATTTCTTTTATATGTCTTAATTATATTAAATTTTTATACCCCTTTTTATTTTAAAATGACATAAATCTATTTTTATTCGTATACTCACATCATAATGATGTCAGTACCACTTTTTTCTTCTACAATATTATTACAATACATATGTAAATTTACCTTGAAATATATTTCAATTCTTCAATATTTTAATTTTAAAAATAATTAAATAATTTCATAATTAAATCCATTTACATAGTTATTTTTCTTTCTCTTAACTATAAGTGAAATAAAATCACAATTTTAGTGAATTATGTTAATCTATTTACTCTTATTTTTGTAATCACCTTTCTAAAAGTAAAAGTTTTCCCCTACGAGTAATTTGTAAATTATAATTATTATGTGATTGCCAAAAATAAATAAATACGAGGAGGAACACGAGGAGATCATAGAGAGACACTAAAAGAAAGCAAAAAAAGGTGTAAATAGGCAGTATCTTAGGCTCACTCGTAATTGTTCGGAGGTACTAAATACTCCCCTTTTTTTTTCTCAGTCAACTCTGTTTGTCACACTCTCCCCTCTTTTCTCGTGTTTCATTTTTAAGGTTTGTTCTTGATTTTGGTGCTTCATCTTTCTATTTTGAGCAGTAGGTATTCTTCTACTTTAAAGTAATATTTTAAATTATAGTATTAATAAATTTATTGATTATTTTCTTTTAGAAAGATGGACTCGCACGTGACTCACTGCTGGATGGTATACTTGCAAAATATCAGGAAGCTCGTACATAGAGCTACATTTTGTGAGGTTTATGCCTCAAACTTCTGACACTACGCCATAACAGACACCACGTCAGTTCTCGTGACTCCCGCAATAATTCCTACTCAATTTTTTTAATTATCATTATTAATTCTTACAATCTTTTGATAAATAAATAATAAATGTTCTAAATATATATAGAAATTGATAGTAACTTAAATTACGATCCATGATATTACATTTATTATTTATTTGAAACATTATAAGGTAAATATTAGTTTTTCTATAAATAGATAATCAAATTTTATATTTTCATTTGCTATTCTGATCTTCATATTTACTTCACATTTTAAAATTATCGAATTTTAATTATTGTATTACTTTAAAATAATTTTGAATTTATTTGTGAAAAAGTAACATTTTAAATTATAGTAATAATAAATTTATTGATTATTTACTTTCAGGAAGATGGAGTATATAGTTTCATAACATTTATATGAAGTTGTAATTTTTAAATTGTTTGAAAGTTAAGCCGTTATAGTTAATTGTAACTCACAATAACTTCAATGCTATTGCTTACTTATCCGTAATACAATTTCTTTTATATGTCTTAATTATATTGAATTTCTATACCCTTTTTAAATTTAAAAATGGCATATATTTATTTTTATTCGTACACTTACATCATGATGATGTTAGAACCATTTTTTTTAATGATATTATTACAGTATATATGTAAATATAAAGGGGAATTATTTTAGGCTCACTCGTAACTGTTGGGAGGTACTAAATACTCCCCATTTTTTTAAGTCCACTCTGTTTGTCACACTCTCCCCTCTTTTCTCATGTTACATTTTTAGGGTTTGTTCTTGATTTTGGTGCTTTATCTGTCTCTTTTGAGCAGTAGGTATTCTTCTACTTTAAATTAATATTTTAAATTATAGAATTAATAAATTTATTGATTATTTACTTTTAGTAACACGGACTCGCAAGTGACTCACCTTTGAATTGGATACGTGCAAAGTTATTTTTCTCTCTCTTAAATATAAGTGAAATAAAATCAAAATTTTAGTGAATTATATTGGTCTATTTACTCTTATTTTTGTAATCACCTTTATAAAAGTAAAAGTTTTCACCTACAAGTAATTTGTAAATTATAATTATTATGTGATTGCCAAAAAAAAAATTATGGAAGGGACACGTGGAGATCATAGAGAAAGAGACCAAAAGAAGGCAAAAAAGGTGTGTAGAGGCAATATTTTAGGTTCATTCGTAATTGTTGGGAGGTACTAAATACTCTCCTTTTTTTCTCAATCCACTCTGTTGGTCACCCTCTCCCCTCTTTTCTCGTATTCCATTTTAGGGTTTGTTCTTTGATTCTGGTGCTACATCTACTTCTATTGAACAATAGGTATTCTTCTAACACCAAAATTTTGATGGTTTCTTGAAGTGTTGTTATTGAGTTTGGATATTTTTTTTGGGGGGGGGGGGGGGTCTGAAAAGGTCAGTACTGCTTTGGATTGGGTTTTTTTGGTTGAAAATCTTGTGGTGTTTGTTTATTTTTTGATTATTTACTTTTAGGAAGATGGACTCGCACATGACTCATTATTGGAAGGGATACTTACAAAATATCATGAAGCTCATACATAGAGCTACGTTTTGTGAGGATTATGCCTCGAACTTCTCACACTACGCCATAAACAGATACAACATCAATTCTCGTGACTCCCGCAATAATTTCTACTCAATTTTCTTAATTAACATTGTTAATTCTTACAATCTTTTGATAAATAAATAAAAAAGTTCTAAATATATATCGAAATTGATAGTAACTTAAATCATGATCCATAATATTACATTTATTATTTATTTGAAACACTATAAGGTAAATATTAATTTTTCTATGAATAGATAGTCGAATTTTATATTTTCACTCGCTATTGGTGATCTCAATATTTAGTTCACGGCACAAAATTATTGAATCTTAATTATTATATTATTTTAAAATAATTTTGTATTTATTTGTGAAAAAAGTAATATTTTAAATTATAGTATTAATAAATTTATTGATTCTTTACTTTTAGGAAGACTAACTCGCACGTGACTCACCTTTGGATGAGATAATTGCAAAATATCATGAAACTCACACATAGAGCTACATTTTATGAGGATTATGCCTCAATTTTCTGACGCTATGCCATAAACACACATAACGTTAATTCTCGTGACTCCCACAATAATATCTATGCAAAAATTTTAATTATCATCGTTAATTCTTACAATCTTTTGATAAATGAATAATAATAGTTCTAAATATATATAGAAATTGACAGTAACTTAAATTATGAGCCATCATGTTACGTTTATTATTTATTTGAAATATTGTAAGCTAAATATTAGTTTTTCTATGAATAGATAGTCGAATTTTATATTTTCACTTGCTATTGGTGATCTTCATATTTAGTTCACGTCTCAAATTTATCGAATTTTAATTATTGTATGATTTTATAATTTTGTATTTTTTTTGTGAAATGGTAACATTTTAAATCATAGTATTAATAATTTTATTGATTATTTATTTTTAGGAAGATGAACTCGCACGTGACTCGCCTTTGGAGGGGATGCTTTCAAAATATCATGAAGCTCATACATAGAGTTATGTTTTGTGAGGATTATGTCTCGAACTTTTGACGCTACACCATAAACATACACAATGTCAATTCTTGTGACTCCCACAATAATGCCTACTCAAATTTTTTTATTATCTTTGTTAATTCTTACAAACTTTTGATAAATAAATAATAAAAGTTCTAAATATATATAGAAATTGATAGTAACTTAAATTATGAGCCATAATATTATGTTTATTATTTATTTGAAACATTACAAGGTAAATATTAGTTTTTCTATGAATAGATAATCGAATTTTATATTTTCACTTGCTATTGGTGATTTTCATATTTATTTCACCTCTCAAAATTATCAATTTTTAATTATTGTATTATTTTAAAATAATTTCGTATTTATTTGTGAAAAAATAACATTTTAAATTATAGTATTAATAAATTTATTGATTATTTACTTTTTAGGAAGATGGAATATATAGTTTCATATTTATGAAGTTGTAATTTTAAAATTATTCAAAAGTCAAGCCGTTACGGTTGAATTGTAACTCGCAATAACTTCAATTTATTGCATAATTATCCGTAATACAATTTCTTTTATATTTCTTAATTATATTAAATTTTTATATTCCTTTTTATTTTAAAATGGCATACGTCTATTGTATTTGTACACTCACATCATGATGATGTCAATATCACTTTTTTCTTCTACAATATTATTATAGTATATATGTAAATATACCTTGATAGTATCAAAAAGTAATTAAGTTATGTATTTATTGAAGAATTGTTTATTTCTCCTTAATATCGTAAAGTATAATATACTCTAGTATTATCAAAGAATAACTAAGCAATATTTTCGTTGAGGTTTTATTCAATTCTTCGGTCAAATTACTCAATCATCCATAATAGTATTATAATTTTTCTACGTACTGTCACTGTATCACCGAGATATGTTTCAATTCTTAAATATTTTAATTTTAAAAAATTGTTAAATGATAGTTTAGATACAAATTTTTTAAAATATGAAAAAAGAAAAAAAAATATAAAACATATTTTTACAGATTTATAGTTCAATAAATGATATTGTGACTTTAATAATATTTCTTTTAAAATTATTTCTTATTATATATATATATATATTTATTATTGTTTTTAGAAAAAAAATCAATCTTATATAATATCGATAGAGTATAATATATCAACTCAGTATCATAATTGGTTAATTCATAGTAATGTTACCGATGTCATATCATGCGTGAAATAAAAAATGAAAAAAGTGAGGCAAATGTGTAGATGGTTTGGACCGCTGGTCCATTGATCCTAAATACACTAAGGATCTGTTTGGAAAACCATCTAGTAATTGAAATTGATGTAATTACTAGGGTAGTAATTACACACATCGGTAATTACACCGTCCTGTTTGTTTGTCATGTTGGAATTGCAAGTATATTGTTTGATTGCACGCGTCTAATTACAATGTTATATTAAATTTTAAAAATAAAACTAAATATCTAAAATTAAAAATTTATATTTTAAAAAATAAGAATATTTATAAATAATATTAAATTAAATATGTAAGATACATGTTGTATTTTGAATTTTGAAAATATGTTAATTAGAAAACATATATTATTAATTGATCTTATAAAAAAATTATTTATATTTTTAAATAGATATATTTTAATTAAAATAATCATAAAAACTTGAAATACAGAATTTTGATTAACATAAAAAATGCATATTTGACAAAAATATTAATATTATAAATGTTAGTAATATTAAAAAAAAAGTGACACTAAGCTGGGATCCCCCAACTTTTTATTTTCAGTTTATAAGCTCTTATTGTTTAACCAAAACAATTATCTTTTTGTCCTAATTTTTTTTTCATAATACCAAAAATGCCCTAAATATTGTTTGAAGGGTATTTTAGACATTTTTAATTAAAAAAGTGCTTAACAACACTTATGTGCCAAACACATCAATAACTTTTTTTCAGCTATAACACTTCTATCCAAACACATAACTGCTTATTTTTCAAATAAATTTCAGCACTTTAAAAAGTACTTTAGAAGCACTTTTTAAAAATTATTTTTTTTCAGCTAAGCCAAACGGGCTCTTAAAACCAAATCCATTTTTAATAAATAATTTTATATATAATTACATCTGATTACACCAAATCTTAATTACATAATAACTTTCTAAACAAATTGACTCTAAATCAGATTTATTTTTAATAAATAATTTCACAATTAAATTCATAATTATTTTTCTTTCTCTTAAATATAAGTGAAATAAAATAACAATTTTAGTAAATTAAATTATGCTAATCTATTTACTCTTATTTTTGTAATCACCTTTATAAAAGTAAAAATTTTCCTCTAGAAGTATTTTGTAAATTATAATTATTGTGATTGCCAAAAAAAAGAAAAAAGAAAAAGGGAGGGGACACGTGGAGTTCACAGAGAGAGACACCAAAAGAAGGCAAAAAGGGTGTGTAGAAGGAGTATTTTAGTCTCACTCGTAACTGTTGGAGGTACTAAATACCCCCTTTTTCTCTCAGTCCACTTTGTTTGTCATCACTCTCCCCTCTTTTCTAGTGTTCCATTTTTAGGGTTTGTTGCCTCTTTTGAGCCTAAGGTATTCTTTAAACACCTAAATTTTGATGGTTTCTTGAAGTGTTGTTGTGGGGTTTGGGTTTTTTTTTGGGTCTGAAAAGGTCAATGCTGGTTTGGGTTGAGTTTTTTTGGGCAAAAATCTTGTGGGGTTTGTTTACTTTGTGGTTTTGGTGCTTCATCTGTGTTTTTTGAGCAGAAGGTATGCTGTTTTGCCGGAATTTGGATGGTTTGTTGAGGTGTTTTGTGGGTTTTTGTGGTTGTGAAACGGTGAATGTTGCTTAAGGTTGGGTTGTTTTGGTCGAAAATCTTGTGGGGTTTGTTTATTTTTTGAATTTTTTTTTGGATTTGTGTGTTGGGAAAACTTTTGGGTTTCTGCTGAAAGATTTTCATGAAAACTGAAGTTTTTTTTGGGTGGATTTGAGTTTTTAGTCTGATGAATCAGTCAATGCTGCTTTGGATTAAGTGATTTTGGTTGAATAGCTTGTGGGTTTTGTTTATTTTTGATTTTTATGTTGAAAAAACTGAAGAAAAAGATTTTACAAAACAAAAATATTTGTTTGGGTGATTTTGGGGATTTGAGTTTTTAAGCTGATGAATCTGTCAATGTTGCTTTGTTTTGTGTGATTTTGGCCGAATAATCTGTGGGGTTTGTTTATTTTTGATTTTTATGTTGAAAAAACTGAAGAAAAAGATTTTACAAAACAAAAATGTTGTTTGGGTGATTTTGGGGATTTGAATTTTTTAGCTGATGAATCTGTCAATGTTGCTTTGTTTTGTGTGATTTTGGCTGAAAAATCTGTGGGTTTTATTTTTTTTGTTATTTTTTTCTGTTTCTGCTCTAAGTTTTTGGATTTCTGCTGAAAAATGTTGACTAAAAATGAAGAAAAAGAAAAACAGAAAAAATTCTTTTGGGTGATTTTGGAGATTTGAGTTTTTCTGCTGATGAATCAGTCGATGTTTCGTTAATTTGAGTGATTCTTGGTGGAATGATTTTTGGGGTTTGTTTATTTTAGACTTTTATGCCGTCTCTGATGAAAAAGCTTTAGGGTTTCTGCTGAAAGATGTTTAACAAAAACTGAAGAAAAAGAATTTACAAAGAAATTATAATTTCTTCCTTCTGTGTGGTTTTCTTGGCTTGCATGTTTGTTTTGGCTTCATTTATGGAGTTTACCCTTTTTGTTGAACAATATTTGTTATTTTTAAATGGAAAATTTCTGGTGTTTTGTGGATCTAGTGAGATCTGTTTCTGTTTGACTTTTATTTCTGTTGTAATGTCTTTTCCAAACCCGGAACAGAAGAACAGAAACCAAGGAAACTAAAAGTTACAGAACAAAGCTAGATTTGAATGTGAAATATCAGACTTCTTTTTTTCTGTTTGTGATTTTATTTGCTTGCATGTGTGAATTATGTGTTGGATTGTGATATTTTGTTGGTAAATTCTACTTTTTCTACTATGGATGTCTTGCTAGTTAGGTCTGTTCTAGATTTTAAGGTTTTGTTCTTCTTGATGTTTTGCGTAAGAACCCTTTGGGATGAAATACAATGATGCCAGCTTATTTAGTATTTTGCTACTTGTTTGTTTTTATAGTGTCTCTCCTTAAGCCTTTTCTAACTGTTGTTGAGTTGGTGCTAAAAATTATCTTGTGCTGCTGAGTTTTACTTCCAGGACCTCTAGTCTGGTTTATTTTGTCTATCCTATTCTGCATGTCTGTTGATTTTAAGAATGAAGTTTTTTATTAAGAATTGCATTTGCTTCCTTGTTTTAGTTGTTCTGTTTAATGGTTTTCCTTTTCTGACAAAAAAAGGTTAAATATATAATAAGACCATTGGAAAGAAATTGAAAAGTTTTTATAAATGTAGATATTCCATCCTCTTCAATTATTTGATATGTAGACTTGAATGTTCTTAATTGGTGTTGTTTTTTTCCTTTCTGAATCTGTTAAGGAGTATTTTGCAGTGTCTTACTTAGTGATGTCTTTAACCTTATACTTTGATGTCTATTACCTTTTTCTTGTGTGATTGATACTTCATAATTATTTTCTAAGTTTAGAAGTGTTCAGTTTTCTTAACACTGATTACACTCTTTTTTGAAAAATTAGTACACTGATAGTTTTTACTGATAAGCATACTTCTGGAGTACATCTTTGAATGATGTTTCCAGTTACATTTCATATTTCCATTAATTCAGAATTTTCTATTTCAGTTAAGATCCTGATATGGCTGAAGAAGGCATGAATGGAGCAGCAGAGGGTCTGCCACCTCCTCCCCCTGTTCCACCAGATTTCACTCCTGCAAAAACAGAACTAGAGCCAGTGAAGAAAAAGCCCTTGCGTGTTCCCATGGCCAGACGTGGCACTGGAAGCAAGGGACAGAAGATTCAAATTCTTACTAATCACTTTAAAGTGAATGTGAACAATGTGGATGGACACTTCTTTCACTACAGTGTATGTTTGTGTACCTCCCTACATTTACACGTCTTGTTTTGTTAGTTCTCTATATTCATAATTCCTTGCCTTTTAACTCTATTCTTTGACAGGTTGCTCTATTTTATGAAGATGGTCGTCCAGTGGATGCAAAGGGAGTTGGAAGGAAGGTCTTAGACAGAGTGCATGAAACTTATGATACAGAATTAGCTGGAAAGGAATTTGCCTATGATGGTGAAAAAAGCTTGTTTACTATTGGAGCACTCCCTCGGAATAAACTGGAGTTTACTGTTGTCCTCGATGACGTGACATCAAATAGGTTTGGTTTTCAAAAAGGCTGAGTTGGTTCTCCCAGTTGCTTATACCAGTTTTTGACAGTTTGGTTACAACTTTTATGTTCAGGAACAATGGTAATAGCAGCCCCGTTGGACATGGAAGTCCCAATGAAGCTGACAGGAAGAGGTTACGTCGTCCTTACCAGTCAAAAACTTTCAAGGTGGAGATCAGTTTTGCTGCCAAAATCCCAATGCAGGCAATTGCAAATGCTCTGCGCGGTCAAGAGTCGGAGAACTCTCAAGAGGCCTTGAGAGTCTTGGATATAATTCTAAGGCAGCATGCTGCTAAGCAGTAAGTAATTGTTGTTTCTTTACACTTGGGGGATCAAGACTGTTTGCTTCATTTATTTGATGTTCTTGTATCTCAGGGGTTGCCTGCTTGTCCGTCAATCCTTCTTCCATAATGATCCTAAGAACTTTGTTGATGTTGGTGGTGGTGTTCTTGGATGTCGAGGATTCCATTCCAGTTTCCGAACTACCCAGAGTGGCTTGTCTTTGAACATTGGTAATGACTCTAGTGGTTAATATCTCAAGTATCACTTTTTCATATTTCTATGGCAACACAATGATTTTAATGCTGCCCCTTTGCTTCAATTGCAGACGTGTCTACAACAATGATTATCCAGCCTGGGCCTGTCGTGGACTTCTTGATTGGTAATCAAAATGCTAAGGATCCTTTTTCACTGGATTGGGCAAAGGTAGGTTCTTGTTTCTGTGGATCCGCTTATCTAGTTATGTGCACTGTAGCTAAGCATGGATTGGCTATATACAATTTATTAGGCAAAACGTACTCTCAAGAATTTGAGGGTGAAGACGAGCCCCACTAATCAGGAGTACAAGATTACTGGATTGAGTGACCGGCCTTGTCGTGAACAACTGTATGCTGCATTTCTTTCTTTAGTTATTTCTTCTCATTTAAACCTTGGCATGGTTATGTAGCACCTGCTAAAGGCAGTTATCCTTGATTTGCTGAAGCAAATTTGGAAAATTCATCTTTTTTTCTATTTAGGTTTACCTTGAAGCAGAAAGGAAAAGATGCAGATGGTGAGGTCCAAACAACTGAAGTTACTGTCTATGATTACTTTGTCAACCACCGCAACATAGAGTTGCGTTATTCTGCTGATTTACCCTGCATAAATGTTGGGAAACCGAAACGTCCCACCTTTTTCCCGATTGAGGTGGGTTACTGGATTTACTTTAGAGGACTATGCCATTTCTTGTTCTCTGTGTGTATGATAACCCCATGTTTTCCTTGAATGGTTTCAGCTCTGTTCTTTGGTGTCATTGCAAAGATACACAAAATCCTTGTCCACATTCCAGAGGTCTTCACTAGTGGAGAAGTCAAGGCAAAAGCCTCAGGAGAGGATGCAAGTCTTGAGCCATGTAAGGTTTTCTTTCATAAATCAAAAGAATTTTTCACAATATGATGCTGAGCCTAGTGGTTTGGTTTAGGCTCTCAAAATCAACCAATATGATGCTGAGCCTCTCCTTCGTGCCTGTGGAATATCGATTAGCAGTAATTTCACTCAGATTGAGGGACGTGTTCTTCCTCCCCCAAAGGTATTCATATTTATCATTTCTCAGCTAGGATTGATAATATCTCGTAGTGCATTTGGAAATTCAATCTCCTTACCTTTTATATTTCATCAGTTGAAGACAGGTGGTGATGACTTTGTCCCTCGCAATGGCAGATGGAATTTTAATAATAAGGTTCAGTGTCACTTCTTCTAATACGATTTTTTTCACTTGACCTATTTACTGAGCCTCATCGTTCCTTAGTTATGATCTGCTTTGTGTCTTATTTTCACATTTTATCTGTGATGCAGAGACTAGTCGATCCCATGAAGATAGAACGTTGGGCTGTTGTCAATTTTTCTGCACGCTGTAACGTACCAGGGCTAATCAGTGATCTGATCAAATGTGGAAAAATGAAGGGAATCGTAAGTTGCCTGATTCACAATTTCTTGAAACTGAGTGTAAAGTTAAATGAGTGATCATTGTTATTTTTTTATAAAATGTCAGATGGTGGAAGATCCATTTGAAGTTTTTGAGGAATCTCCACAAGTCAGAAGGGCTCCACCACTTGTTAGAGTTGAGAAAATGTTTGAACAGGTCCAATCCAAGCTTCCTGGGGCTCCAAAATTTCTGCTTTGTCTGCTCCCTGAGAGGAAAAACTGTGATGTATACGGTTAGTATGTTGTACTTGTTCTCTTGATTAATAGCTAACCTCCGACAAGAGTATGTCTTAAGCTTTAGATGGCTGCTATAACAGGACCGTGGAAACGAAAGAATCTTGCTGAGTATGGTATTGTGACCCAATGTATAGCTCCAACGAGAGTAAATGATCAATACATCACTAATGTGCTCTTGAAGATAAATGCAAAGGTGAGAATTCTGAGCATCAGTTCTATGCTATCAACTTGAGCAGTCTCCTTTTTCCCACTTCTCCTTGCTTCTTTGGATGTCTCAAAATGTGTTCCTAATCATCTTTTTCTTTTTGGCAGCTCGGAGGTTTAAATTCTATGCTAACTGTTGAGCATTCTCCTGCGATCCCCATGGTATCTAAGGTCCCTACCATTATTATTGGGATGGATGTGTCCCATGGTTCTCCTGGCCAATCTGATGTCCCATCAATTGCAGCGGTACTATCTGTCAAGTTTCAGTAGATCTATTTTCGTTTCCTTTGTTTTCAATCAAATCCTATGATTGTTTGATTGTTTTTGGTACTTAAAAATGCCTAATATGTGTAAAAACGTAGGACATTCATTGGTTTTTCCTCCCTCATCAAATTTATAATGGCTTAATTCTGTGTGTTTGTGTTCAACTTGACCAGGTTGTCAGCTCAAGGCAGTGGCCTTCGATATCTCGTTACAGAGCTTCAGTTCGTACTCAGTCTCCTAAAGTGGAGATGATAGACAACTTGTTTAAACGTGCTTCTGACACTGAAGATGAGGGAATAATGAGGTGAGTCTGTCTTTCAGGTTTCCCTTTTTTATTTTTGGGCGGAGGCTTTAATTTACGGGGGAGGCTCTCTCTACCATAGCAACTTAACAGGGCTTGGGCCTGATGTATTTTAGTTGGATATGCAACCACTATTATCTTTTTGTTGGTGTGTGAAAACAAACATGAAAATCTACGTGTTTGATGGGGTATTATTCATGTAACTAGATATTAGCAGTGATCGTAGTGAATGAAGAAGTTATATTTCGTAGTCTGGCATAATCCATTGTTGTAGCATTACCTAGAAATGATCAAGCTTCAAAATTGCAGGGAAGCTTTGCTAGATTTTTATGTGAGCTCTGGAAAAAGGAAGCCCGAGCATATAATAATATTCAGGTGATTTTCAGCTGTCATCTCTTATATTTCATTTAATTCCAGCTAAATGTGTGCTATATACAAGTGCCATGCTGTTGTGTTCATGCTCTAAATATTTGCTGACATGAAATGGAAGTATAATCTAAGTGTACAATTCAAATGGGCACAAATAAAAACTTTGAAGTGATCAGATTTGAACAAGAACCTTTCTGTAAAAGTCTGACATGCTTTACTCTGGTTAAAACCACATAAAACATTTGTGGTGAAGCCATGGTTTGCTTGTTAGTTGATTCTGGGTTGACATTTGGTTTTAGTCAATTTGGGAGCAGCTTGTATATGGTGTGTCTCTGTTAATCATGTAGATCAACTTGATACTCTTAGATTCAACTTTTTTCCTGAGATGAAACTCGGATGTGACATATGGTTTTTGTCAATTGTCTTGTTCAAAATTTCAGGGATGGTGTCAGTGAATCTCAGTTTAATCAAGTTCTGAATGTTGAGCTGGACCAGATTATTGAGGTTTTGCCTACTAAATGCTTTCTTGATGAATATTGAGCAACTTGGGGTAACCGAGATATAATTGTACTAAATCATTTTTTTCATTTATTGATTAATTAGGCTTGTAAGTTTCTTGATGAGAAATGGTCACCCAAGTTTGTGGTGATAGTTGCCCAGAAGAATCATCATACCAAGTTTTTCCAGCCTAATGATCCTAACAATGTTCCTCCAGGTACTCCACTGGAACTTAAAGAGTATATTAGTTGCATATTTTGCACTGGATGAAATTGCTTACGCATTCACTTTGTGCAGGCACAATCATAGACAACAAAGTCTGTCATCCAAGGAATTATGACTTCTACTTGTGTGCCCATGCTGGAATGATTGTTAGTCTTTTTGTTCTCTTTTCCATCTCTTTTCGCACTCGTAGCTTTTCTAATTCATTCTAAGATTCTTCTTTGGATCAGTTTCTCTCCCTTTTATGAGCAAAGTTCTTTTGCATATGGTTGCATTGGTATATATATCTTTGACATTTGTTTTGGTAAAATGTGTTATCCATATCACTCTATAGTACTGCTTTTGAATATTTGCATTTTGTGGAAGTCCGTAAATTGTTTGCTTAGAAACATATCCCAGAATTGCCAGTTCAACAGAAGTCTAAAGCTTTAATTGTATCTGCTGCAATTAATCAATCTGTTGTTTGTGGTACATGGTCTAATGGTATCCTTTGACGATAATTCTTCTGTAGGGCACAACTCGTCCTACACACTATCATGTCTTGTATGATGAATTGGGTTTCTCTGCTGATGATCTTCAAGAGCTTGTTCATAATCTCTCTTATGTGTGAGTATTGCTTCAAGTATTTTGTAGATGGAATGATAGCTGCTACTAATAGTTCTAATCGAGAAGTTTACTGCCAAATGTTTGCTTTTTGACAAATAATTTTATCCTCTTGCAGGTACCAGAGGAGCACCACTGCTATATCTGTTGGTGAGTTCTCATTTGCCAAATATATTTGTCTGAATGCTGCACACTTCTACTCTCTTTCTGTGCTCATTCTTTGCGCTTACATGCAGTTGCCCCTATCTGTTATGCTCATCTGGCTGCAACTCAAATGGGGCAGTGGATGAAGTTTGAAGAAGTATCAGAGACTTCCTCAAGCCATAATGGAGTAACCAACGCTGGACCAGTTTCTGTTCCTCAGCTTCCAAAGCTCGAGGAAAAAGTTTCCAGTTCTATGTTCTTTTGCTGAGGCATGTTAGCCTCTTTGCTTTCTTTTAATGTGTGGTTTGTGAATAGTTGCTGTTCCAAAACTCTCTTCGAGAAGATGGTAGTTTTAACATTTTGTCTAGACTCGGGTGAATCACTCTGCAAAAGATTTTACATCTTTTTGCTTGGTGATTTACTCTCTTAACTTATTTTGGATCATGTACTTATGTTTTGGTGCTTCTAAGTTATGGACATGACTGCTAGTTTTTATTCTTGTGCGTTTCTTTGCTTTCTGTTTTTGGTTTTTGCTGTTTGCTGCACTTGCTTACAAGGGCATGTCAAATGGATTGAGTAACAATCTGGCATGTTAGCTCTTGTGGATCTGAGATCTTGATTGACGAACTTTTGGCAGGTCAGAAGTGGTTAATTCTGGTGTTTAGGCCTACCTACCCTATATTTGTTCTACCTTTCACTTTGATCAGTTGGCCAATATATTTGGTTGAATGAGATAAGCTTATGCTTCATCTAGTGGTATTTTTATGGGGATTCTATTTATCGTCGTACATCACTGCAGTTTCTTTTCGGGTGTTTGTAGAAGTTCAAGCCAGACTATAACAATTCCATGAACAGTCACTCACTTTTTGATAGTTGTGAGATTTCAAAAGATGATCTAGAATTAGGTCAATCATGTTAAATACAAGTCGATATAGGACCTTAAGTGTCATATGCAATGTTGTATCTCAACGTTTAAATCTAACCTCTATTTTGCTACAACAAAAAGAATTTATCATGGTCAATGTGGTAAAAAATCATGAAGCTAGTCAAGCCTTTATGTCTATCGGCGTGGTATTCCTCAAGTGTCGTATACTTGTATCTTATCGTTGTTTAAATTCAACCTCTATTTTGTTACAATGAAAAGAATTTATCATGGTCAATATGGTAAAAAATCTGAAGCTAATCATGCCTTTATGTCTATCGGCGTTGAAGTTCTTAGAAAATATTATGAGTATTTAGGGATGTGCAAGAATCGAATCGATCGATAAATCAAACTTGTAGAGATTAGTATGCTCTTAGTTAGGATGATTAATTGGAGTCAAGTTAGTTAGGATGATTAATTGGAGTCAGTTGAGAATGGTATGTATATATCCATCTCTTTCTCTTCTCTGTGTTACTGTTACTGCATCATCAAGGATGAGCAACCATTGATGCTAGGTCGAGATTCTAACATGGTATCTGAGCTGGATCACTCGACATGAGACCTCGCCGCCCCTAAGGGTGGAAATTGAAGATCGTAAGTAGAGCTCAAAAAGAGAAGCTGTCAATTAATAGATCCAGATCGAGAATTGAGCTATTTTTTTATCGAGACATAGAAAAGGAATGGAGACTAGAATGGATCAACAATCATCTTCTCAGTTGAATGCTTCACAAGCTGAGAAATTCACAGACATTCATCCTAGGAGCCCATTGTATCTTCACCCATCGGATACTCCAAGTAGCATTTTGATTTCGCAACAATTGATTGGAATTGAGAACTATACTGGTTGGAGTAATGTCATGCGATTTGCATTGTTAGCTAAGAACAAAATAACATTCATAGATGAAATATGTAGAAAGGAACAATATAATGGAGATCTGGTGCATGAGTGGAAAAGATGCAATGCTTTTGTTTTTTCTTAGATTACTAATTTTGTCTCAATGCTCATAATTTTTGGAAGGATTTAAAGGAACGATTTGATAAGAGGAACTTAACTAGGATATATCAGTTACATAGACAAATTTGTACCATGAGCTAAGGAGCTCTTACAGACTCTGAGTACTACTCCAAGTTAAGGAATCTGTGGGATGAACATGCCTCAGTAATACCTCCCACAACTAATGGATGTGAATAGTACAAGGAGTATGCAGATCACATGGAAAACCAGAAACTCATACAATTTCTGATGGGCCTAAATGAAGCATTTGCTTAATCTAGAAGCCAAATTCTGATGTCGTTCCTAGTCTTAGCTTAAATCAAGCCTACAACATGATCATGCAAGATGAGAGTCAGAGAGTTCAGTCTAATATGATTTCTGCTTCTGTTCTGCCAATTCAACAATTGAACATTGGTTATTCTACAACATTAGCCTCTATTCAACTCAACAAGTTCAAAAAACCAGGGGAGTTGTACTATGAACATTGTCACTTAAGGAATCATACCAGAAAAAACTGCTACAAGCTCATAGGGTATCCAACTGATCACAAGTATGGGAAGAAAAATGTTACAGACAAAGATGATAGGAAGCCACACTATGGAGAAGAAGGACAAAGATTTGGAGGAGATAGATCACAGAGGTTTGTTAGAAATAGAAGGCAATAAGCAAACAATGCATATGCTAAGGATAAGACTGGAAATGGAGGAAATAAGACACAACAGAGTGTTCAATACAATGATAACCATCTGGAGAGAAACCTAGATACTAGAAATGGTTCATCCACATCAATGTTGGTGCCCACTTTTACACATGATCAATATCAGCACATCATAAAGCTACTGGATAATGCCACTACATTACAAGGGAATATAACAAACATGGCAGGTATGACTCAAAATCCTGCTATTTCCCTAAGTTCTAGAACATTGTCTGCAGGTTTAGATACATCTTCCTGGGTGGTTGACACTGGAGCTACTAATCACATGGTCTATAATTTGAAATTCTTAACTTTTCTCTCATACCCTTACGTTTTGATAAAGTTTATCTTCCAAATGGCCAAACAACTAAGGTTCAACACATTGATACAATAATGTTTTTTGACAACTGTGTGCTCCACAATGTGCTCCATGTTCCTCATTTTGAATACAACCTATTGTCAATCTCTAAACTTACCAAAGAGCTTCATTGTTGTGTTTCTTTATACCCTCATTTTGCCTCTTTCAGGACCTCTATACTGGCAAGGTAAAGGGGATTGGTAAGGAAAAGGAAGGCCTATATCTGCTTCCAACTATCAAGACATCACCTGTCAAAGATCCTATTACTTCCTCACTTTGTTCTACCTCTACTAAAGCTAGTCAACACAATTTCATACCACTTCACGATCAATCTTTACTCTGGCATCTCAGATTTGGACATGCACCAGTAAATATTCTTCAGAAGATTCAGTCTATCAAGGCTTCACTAAGTGACAAAGAGTCCAAGTTTTGTCCTGTATGCCCCTTTACTAAACAAACTAGATTTCCTTTCCCTAATAGTGATACCAAGTCTAATGTACCTTTTGAACATTTACATATGGATGTATGGGGACCATACAAATAATGTACTTACAATGGATATAAATACTTCCTTACTATTGTTGATAACTATTTCAGGGTGACCTGAATTTACTTGTTAAAATTGAAAAGTGATATTGTTGTTCACATTACTTCCTTTATCAATCTTGTTAAGAATCAGTTTTCAGCATCCATTAAACTAGTAAGATCCGACAATGGTTTGAAATTCTTTAATGCACAATGTACTTCCCTTTTTGACTCTCTTAGTATCATCCACCAAAGCTCATGTGTTTACACTCCTCAACAGAATGACATTGCTGAGAGAAAACACAGACACCTACTTGAAATGACTAGAGCTCTTAGGTTCCAGGCTCACATACCATTAAAATTCTAGGGAGAATGTGTAATCACTGCAACGTACCTCATTAACAGGCTTCCATCTATTGTTTTATCCAACAAATCACCCTATGAAATATTTTATGGTCACTGTCCTAATTTGACTCACATCAAGGTCATTAGTTGTCTTTGTTATGCTACCAAGCTTAATTCTTATGACAAGTTCTACCCCAAGGATATTCCTTTTATCCTTATGGGATATTCAGATACACAAAAAGGCTACAAGCTATATAACATATCCTCAGGAACATTCTTTGTCAGTAAAGATGTTTTTAAAGAACAAATCTTTCCCTTTCAATATCCCAAATCAATTTTTTTGCCATCTAAGTTAACATCTAATACACCACTCTTTCCACCCGTTTCAACATTTCCTCATCCTCTTGATGATCCTTTACCCACACAACCATCAAATGGTATTCTTCCTGTTCCTACACTACCTTCTTCTCTATCTATACTTGATAATCTCATTATACCACCTCCCACACATGATATTCCTATTTCATCTGCTAATATTTCACCTCTTACTTCTAGAAAATCTTCTAGAACTATCAAACCACCAATCTGACATACTGACTATGTCCACAAATTCACTACCCATCATCCTAGAAGTTGTTGACTTCTTGCAGGAAAAAAACCAATTGGCTCAAATGGGTATACAAGGTTAAATACAGGGTTGATAACTCTATTGAGAGGTACAAAACAAGGTTGATTGCTAAAGGATTCACTCAACAAGAGGGAGTAGATTACCATGACACATTCTCTTCAGTAGTCAAAATGGTGATGGTTAAAACAGTTATAGCCTTTGTTGCTCAATCTCACTGGCCATTGTTTCAGATGGATGTTTATAATGTCTTCTTCCAAGGTGATCTTTTGGAGGAAGTGTATATGACCTTACCTCCTGGACTTAGTATCCAAGGGGAGCCTAAGGTATGTAGGCTACTTAAATCCCTGTATGGTCTGAAGCAAGCCAGCAGACAATAAAATTTGAAGCTAACATAACACTTACTCACTCTGGTTTCACACAAAGCAAGCTGGATTACTCATTGTTTACTAAGAGAAATGAAAGGGGAATTGTGATTATACTTATCTATGTTGATGATCTACTCATCACTGGTAGTGATAAGGCACTCATACAGGAAGCTAAGGAGATCTTGAATCGCAATTTCAAGATAAAGGACCTAGATTATACTTGGACTTCTCATGAGCAGCAGAAACTCAAGGAAAGTTAGTGCATATTGTGATGTAGACTGAGCATCCTGCTTATTATCCAGGAAGTTAGTAACAGGTTTTGGCATAAAATATAGAGACTCATTGATATTTTGGAAGTCAAAGAAACAAAGCAAAGTCTCCAGAAGTTCAGCAGAGGCTGAGTATAGGAGTATGACAACAACTGTAGCTGAGTTAGTGTGGTTACAAGGATTGCTTAAGGAGTTGAGAGCTATTATTGAACTACCTATGGAACTACATTGTGACAATAAGGCAGCACTACAAATAACATCTAATCCCATGTACCATGAGAGAACCAAACATATAGAGATAGACTGTCATTTCATCAGAGAAAGGTTGTAAGAAGGATTGATTACAACAACATATGTTGTAAGTAGAGGCCAGTTAGCAGACATTTTCACCAAAGGCCTGGGAAATCAGTTGCACACTGAAATGATGTTCAAGTTGGGACTCTTAGACATTTTTCATCACCCAACTTGAGGGGGAGTGTAGAGATTAGTATACTTTTAGTTTGCTGAATTGATTAATTAGTTGATTACTTAGTTATAACCACCACATGGTTAGTTAGTTAGTTAGGGTGATTAATTGGAGTCAATTGAGAATGGTATGTATATATACACATCATACTTAGCCAATGCAAGTTTGAGGCAGTAAAATTCAATTTTCCAATTCCATCTTTTTCTCTTCTCTGTGTTACTCTTACTGCATCATCAAGGATGAGCAACCATTGATGCTAGGTTGAGATTCTAACAGAACTGATAAAAATGTTATTGGTTTATTGTTAATCGAATTGATTGATAAATTGAATTGATAAAAATGTTATTGGTTTATTGTTATTGAGTTATTAGGTTATCGAGTTTTTAATGATTTTGAAAAAAAATATTGGGTTATCGATTCGATAATGGTTTTTACTATTAGGTAAATCGATAACCCAATAAGATTATAAAAATTTACTATTTTACCTCTTCGTGAATATTAAATATTAGTAATTTAACAGTAATAGAACACTATAGTAGTACTTTAGCTATTTTAATCTTTACCATACTTAAGTGATTAGTTACCCACTTAGTTTTTAGTCTTTACTTTTTCATACTTCATCTGCTTTTATTAATGCAAATTCTTATTATCATTTTTATCAGATAAATTGAAAAATCAAACCATTAAGGACTTCGATAAATCGAAAATTGATAAAAATTATTTTATTGATTTGTTATTGATTTAAGCATATTTAAAAATTTAAAATCGATAAACCGAATCGATAATGTATAAAATCGAACTGAATCGACCGATCCACACTCCTATGAGTATTCAATCAATTAATTCCACAAATTGAAATAACTAAAGCAAAATGAAAAGAGGAGGTTGAGGGAACTACTAAATTAAGGACTTTGCTCGCTCGCTTTAATGCTCGTTTAGTAGAAAACTAGTTTGAAGTGCACTATACTCTATTTTATCGATCTATTAAAGGTTATTTTAGGATCATTTGATAGTTGATTTAAAGTTGAATTCAACAATAACAACATACCTAGTGAAATCTCACGAGTGGGTCTGGGGAGAGTAAAATGTACGCAAATTTTATCACTATCTTATAGAAATAAAGAGCTTGTTCTCAATATAGAGTGGTTTTACCAGCAAAAAGCCACATACGTTTTATTATAACAACTGCTAATGTACCTCATAGTTGAATTGTATCTTCCTAATGCGATGTTGTATCTAATCATTTAAATCCAACCTCTATTTCGTTGCGCAACGAAAAGAATTTATCATGTTCAATATAGTAAAAATTCATGAAACTAATCATGTATTTATGTCTGTCGTTGTTGAAGTTGTTCTTAGAATATATTATGTAGGGGGGTAATTGAGCGGGTTGGGTCAAATTTGAACGGATTATAATGGGTCAAGACAATAAATGGGTCAAGACCCAATCCAACTCAAATTGCTCGGATCAAAATGGATTGAGTGACGGGTTATAGCGCGGGTCAAGACCCAACTCGACTCAAGTTTTACTTATTTTATTTGTTCTTTTTCAATATTTTAATTTTTAATTAAATCATATTTTTCCTTATTATGGCTATATATAATATATCAAATTTAAAAAGAAGTGTTATAAAAATATTTTAACAAGATCTCTCTCAAGTTAATTCGGGTTGCATATCAATCCAATTCTAAATGGGTTGGGTTGAGCTAATAAATAGGCGAATTATTTGCCCGTCCAAACTTCAACAGATTGGACTTAATTTTGTCACCCTAATATTTTGTGTCTTGAGTACTTAATCAATTAATCCCACAAATTGAAAAAATTAAAGCAAAATGAAAGAGAAGGTTTAGGGAACCACTAGATTAAGGACTTTGCTCGCTCACTTTAATGCTTGTTTAATAGAAAACGAGTTTGAAGTGCACTATATTCTATTTTATCGATCTATTAAAGGTTATTTTAGGATCATTTGATCACTGATTTGAAGTTGAATTCAACAACAATAACATACCTTGTGAAATTCAAAGATAGAGAGAGATTAATTTCAGAAAATCTGATTTAAAGTTGATTTATGTTTAGTAGCTGATTAGTAGATAAATTACTCAATAAATAATACAATTTATGATTTGCAATTTCCAAACTGGCATAAAAGGAATGAGTAGAGTGGAACGGTTGCGAGGCAAATTCGATCAACCCCCACATGGCAGAAATTTTTATTTTTGATTTATCATTATATATATATATATATATATATAAATAAAATTATCGACGAATTAAAATGTTTTTCATATAATATAAAAGATAAAAACAATTAACACATATTTTTTGGCCCTTGATCGAAGCAAATTTGATTTGAATTAAACCTTGACCCGTTTATTTTTATCTTTATGACCTGCTCAAATTTGACCCAACCATACCGCCAACAAAATATCTTGGTTGACAAATTATTTCAATTATTACACTAAAATGATCCAAACAAGCAAAACTTATAACTGGAACACAGATGTTAGAGCTAGCTATTGACCCATCTCTCATTTACCCAAATCTAACAATATTCAATGTCACAGATCAACAGAAAGGCCATATATCCCCTGTCGTGTCCATTTTCATAGTTAGATTCTTGTACATACATTTTCAGCTCAACCAAGTAGTAGACATGGTGGGTTAGAATAGGTAGAGAAGGCTACTCAATGACACAATATCACCTCATGACAGCAATTCCAACCTATGCACCTTTGCCATCATTCTATAAACATCAGTAGAGACAACTCTGCATATCGGACCAGGCATCCGTCTTGACAAGACTTCTACTTCACATGCCATGAAAACAACCTGCTCAACCCCTGGATGCAAAACATCAAAGCTACATGACATTCTTGCATCATATCCTTGTTTGGATTCCACCCACTTCATGAAATGTTACAAGATTAATGTTAAACAGGTCAACTAGGATAGAAACACTTCCCCCCCTTCTCTCCATGGGTAGAATTTAGATTTAAAATTAGCAGAAATTTTGGTACACATCCCCATCCCCCAAAGAAAGGAAGAAAAAGAAATCTTTATAGTGTCATTTTGTAAATCTGTTTATAAACCAATTTTGGGGAACTTTTAAGACACCTTTCCTTCTCTCCAACCACTATTTTAAGGTTAAAAACCCAAAAGTCCATACTTTAAAATAAATCAACTCCACCATGAATCAAATCTTTATCTATTAAAAATCTCTATAGAAATTTAAGTGATTGAGATGTGGAGATAAAATCAGCATTCAATCTTATATATAAAATGTATTCTTAAGCCCCCCAACCCCCACAAGCATAACAAGTAGCAGCATGGAAAAATTGGAGGAACAGAAGACACCTGCAGTGAAATGCCATGAACATCACCTTTTACCTGCAACAGCAATTGCTACATGATAATCTTTAAAACAAATTAGCTGACCATTCGATATGCTTATTAATTTATTTATTTGGAACAGAGGGAAAAGTAAAAGTTGCTGGTTATGAGACAATCCAGTGTTTTTTGGAGCAGTAGAAGAAACCATTCAGAAAATAAGATGTTGGAAGTTAAAAAGACATTGCTATGTATCTAAAATACTGGTGAGACAAGGGTAGGATACCCTACCTTCTTCTCAATCCTTTTAAGATAGAAAAATTTAGTGCAAAATACCACATAGTGTTTAAAAACATTCACCATAATAAAAGTACTTGAATAAAACGAAAATACACACTAAAGATAAAGGTCTTTAAACAAAAGGTAACTTTTGTGACAGTAAAAGACTTCATTTGGAGAGTGCCCGGAACTTCAGAAGAATCACCAGTCCAAAACTAAAAGTTTGATGCATTTATGAAGGAATCTGCACAGTGAATAGGTAAAACATAAAAATCTAAGTAGAAAATTACTTTAGCAGAAAAAAACCATGAAATGCAGCTGTAAGAAATGCCTTCGGAAAAATGAAAGACAAGTTTAAAGATCTTGTTTTTGTGTAGACAAAATTTAACACAAACAAGATAAGGTAACAGACAGACAAACCAAATGAATAGGAGCAGCAAAACTAAACAACAAATCAATAATTTTTACCTTACTTGAAAGTACAGCCATAGCATTACAGATACCTGTCCAAGAAAACAGAATGGATAAAGAGAACCATAAAATTTTTATGCAATATGATGTTAACTTCTTTTTTAAAAGAAAATCTCCTATATTTTGATAAAGGTAACTAGAGGTTATCTTATAATGATTTCTCCTTAAGTATAGCATAGTTAAGGAAGAACCAACAGTCAGCATTTTGTAAGCAATTACTATAGTCAAGCTACACATGCATAACATCTCATCAAAGGCTTCGTCCAAGACAGTCTGAGACTGAGATTCCATATAGTAAGACAAAATCTTTCTCCTAGATGATCACATATGAAAGTATTTTCTACTCCAATCTATATTTTCAGATTTGAATATAATTTTAGTAACTTCTGCAAATCAAGCAAATGTCTAGCTTGGATCTTTGGTCAAGGAGGCATTACACACGCTGCTTAATCTCAGCCTTTAAAACCATTGAAGATCCATTAGAGTGAAATTGTATAAGAAATAAGCTTAGTACAAGCAACAGTCCCATGATGTAGAATCATGCAATGAATACAAACAAATCAATCATTATTCACACTACCAATCAAGATCATAGTAAGATATTCCATGAGAACTATATATATAACCAATAGAAACCAACAGGCAAGCCATGAAGAAGATATCACACCTTAAGTTTTCCTAGTGACCTCCATAGCCAGAGTATGGTGCAGCACCACCTTGAGGTCTGGCACCACCCTGCATCTGCGGGTTTTGGTATTGCATATGAGGCTGAGCTCCATATCCACCTGCAGCACCCTGAGCACCATATCCTGCTGCATTATTCATCACTGGTGTCACACCTTGATGATTCACTGGCCCACTAAGACCTCCAAGCAAATTGCCAATCCCCAAACCAGCTCCTTGTGTAGCTAACAGGGCTGTCAGTGCCTGTCCAAGAGCTGGGGTCACAGCTGCCACAGCAGGATTGTATCCCACAGGTGCAGGCCCCGATGGAGCCATCAAATGCCCAGCTGATCCTGCTCCTGCACTGCCACCTGATTTTTTGGGGGATAAAGTAACAATTCTTGTCAATTTTATGACAAAATCCAGTGTAAAAGCAATACTTAAAAAAAATAGAATGCCTACAGAAAAGCAGAGTTCTTCACTACCTGAATATTTGCCCTTCTTTGCAGGATGCTGATAATACTGCTGCTGCTGATTATGATGATGATGAGGGTAATGCTGTTGCGACTGAGGCTGTTGTTGCTGATAGAAATTCTTATTATGCTTTGGTCCATCAATCGCTTTCTGACAATGAAGGGTATGCCCTTCAAAGGTCTTGTGCGGCTCCTCCAATGCCTTTCTTGCGCCCTCAACATTCTTATACACAAACAAACAAAATCCCTTAGGTTTCCCAGTTTGCTTATCCAATCCAAGAGGACCCTCCTCAACTTCACCAAACTTTGAGAAGAACTCAAACAACTTCTGAGGCTCAAGATCAGCAGCTACATTACTAACAAAAATCTTCCTCTGGGTATATTCCGAAACCGGTGTGGCTGCTGTTGTAGGTGGAGGAGCCGGAACCGGTCCAGCAGAAGCCAGCTGACAAGAAGTCATCCTTGTACCAATCTTCTTCTGTGGTTCCTTCAAAGCTTTCCTAGCACCACTCCTATGCTTGAACAATATAAACCCATAACCTTTCGATTTCCCTGAAGCCTTATCTGTAACAGCTTTACAATCCTCAATCTCACCGTAAGCTCCGAAAACACTCGTTAGGGTTTCAGCCGTCGTATCCCAACCTAAACCATGCACAAATATCTTCCGGTGTGCCGGATCTTTATCAGCCAATTTCTGGATATTTTCTTTGAAATCAGGGTATTTCTCTAAAGCTTCTTTAATAAGCGCTGTAAGTTGATCCTTCGTGAAGGGTTCTAGAAGCTTCTCAAGTGGCTCATCTTCCAAATCCTCTTCCTTACCTTCCTCCATCTTCACCTCAGCGCCTCCATTAACTTGTTCCTGCTCGTTACCAGACTTCTCATTATTACCCTCTACACCGTCATTTCCAGATCCGGGTATTTCTTCTTCATCATCATCGTCGCCGCCGTCTTCATCTTCATCTTCGGGATCTGGTTCTTCTTCGTCCTCTTGTACTGCTTCTTCCTCCTCTTGTACTGCTTCTTCTTCTTCTTCTACCACGTCGTTTTCGTATTCTTCTTGTGCAGGTTCAACATCAGGTTCCTGCTTAATTTCTTCTACTGGTTCTTCAACTGGTTGTGCGGGTTCCGAAGCTCTGCTTTTTCGCTTCTTCGCCATGGAAATACAGAGAGAATTAGTGTAAATTAGGGTTTTCTGATTTGGGGGCTAGGGTTTCGGGAGAGAGAGAATGATAAAGAAGAAGTAGAGGCTGATATTTATGATGGAGGGTTTCGGGTCGGTTTGGCAGAATTGTGTGGATTTTCAAGTGAACCATTTTATAAGAATCCAAGTAGTTCATAAATAAATTAAAAATATCGTCGAACTTGACACGAATTATTAATTTAATCTTTAAACTATTGATAAACTTGAAAATATCCCTCAACTTGACGAACTAAGGTTAAATACACCCTCGAACTTGATACGAATTATTAGTTTCGTCCCTAAATTATTGATAGGCTTAAAAATAGTTCTCAACTTGGCGAACTAAGTTTAAATATATCCTCGAATTATTAGTTTTGTCTCTAAACTATTGATAGACTTAAAAATACCCCTCAGTTTCATGTTCTGTAACTTATTAACTTTTGATTTGAAATTTTGTAGAGGTTCATTTGTTGTCATATTTTTACAATCCCAAAATCTTCGTACGAGATTGTCATTTGACCATGAAAGTTTTAACGTTGCCGGAAGTCCACGTTGATAAAAAATAATCATAAACAAAATAGGAAAAGAAAGAGAATCAAGCAATTAAAAATGAGAATGAAAAAAATAGATTTTGTTTTGAGGTCACCATTTATGGAGGAAAGGGTAAATGGGAAGAAAAAGAGTATTCTAGTTGTTGGTAATTAAAAATTGAAGGAAAATTTTTTTTTAAAAAAAAAAGAAAAAGAAAAATTAAGGTTGATGTGATTTTTTTAAACCTTTCACGCACTTTAAATAAATTATATTCACTTGTTATGCAATGTGGTATAGAAGAGGTGTATCTAAGCTTAGTTTGTCAAGTTGATGGGTGTTTTTAAGCTTAGTTCGCCAAGTTGTGTCAATAATCAATAGTTTAAGGATGAAATTAATAATTTGTGTCAAGTTCGAGGGTGTATTTAAGCTTAGTTCGCTAAGTTGAGGAGTGTTTTTAAGCCTATCAATAGTTTAGGGACAAAACTAATAATTCATGTCAAGTTCAAGGGTATTTTTAGTACTTCTCCAAAAAAATAATGAAAAAGAAAAATAATTAATAAGGAAATCGTAACAATCACAAAATTCTGCGATAACCTAAACACAATCAATAACACTAAATTGTCTGTCCATATGACTTCAGAATACAGAGACGTAATTGTAATAATCATAAAATTCTGCAATAACTTAAACACAATCCATTACACTAAATTGTTTGTCCATAAGACTTCAGAATACAGAGACACTCACATTTTCATAAGATTGCACAAGAAGATGCGTCAAAGTGGACCCTTAGCCTTCATGCCGATTTAGATTTATATAAGTTGTTTTAGCTTTGTTCTGACTTTAAAAAATCAATCAAAATTCACATAAAATTAGAAGAAAAGTTCCTAAATTCTCCATGGATATTGATTCTTTTAGCTCAAAAATTTAATCGAAGTTGTTCTACATAGTAGGCTCATCATTTTGGAATAGTTATCCTGACATATCTTCATAGATATTTTGCTAGCAAGATAACAAGTGTTTATTGAGTATTCAACATTAATTATTGATATATATTATCAAGGTAAATATCTCATACACTTATTTGTTTATTGAATTGAGATTTTAAATTTCTAATTACGAAAAGTTATAGTTGTAGATGACTTATAGCAGTTTTTTGTTGATTTTGACTTTAATTGTTTTTACTCAAGGTAGATTGTTTAGCCTGGTATTTCAAAAATCTTTATTAAGAAAATTATTCTTCTACGATCCTCCTTTATAATTCTTTTTTTGAGAAGATCCTCCTTTATAATTCTATGTTATAATATTATTATTATTATAGAATTTTGAGTCACGGAGTGTTGTCGAATATTGTTGCTCCAGACAATTATTTTGTCTTGCTGAGTTTGATTATTATTTTTAAATGGTGTTAAGGTATTTGAAGAACTGAGAATTTATTTAATTCTTAACACAATTATGTAATAAGATTGTTTGATCGAATAATGTGATCAAGATATAGTGCCTCGATCTTTTCGGATATGATTAGCATATTGTTATTGGATTTAGCTGTCATTTATTATTGTTATTGGCCTCATTTTATGTTTTGGAGTTTGTTGGTTGTGTGTGTAATATTAATACCTTATTGATTGCTTATATATGTCTCGTTCTAATAGTCCTATTGATTCTACCAATTATTGCATTATAATAGATTGGTCGAGTTTCATACAAATATCTTTTAGGCTTCGGTTGAAAGGGCATGTTAAGGCTAAGCGTTGTCCTTCTTTTGAGCAAGAGTTTTAGAAAAATCTTAAGCCATTAAATGCAATTTTTTACTATTTTATTGTTAGAAAGACATTTTTTGAAAGACATTAGGATCGTAGCAGAAGTACTTTCGTGATTCCATTACGTTGATATTTCACTCATTCGATTATATAGGGTATTCGGTATTTATATGTCGTTTTGTCGACTTTTGACTATAGGTCCATCTGCATAAATTTTTATTCTTCTTTGGTGTTTTGACTTAAAAAGATCATAGAGGAACATTAAGAATTTACAGTCATCCTCCTTCCTCGCTAATATATACACATATATATATATATACTGAAATACTTCTTTTTACAAACTATTAAGAAGGCATATATAGACTAAGTGAAACACGTTAAGCTCTTTATAAGCATCCCATCAAATTTATGTTATCTTTCTAAAGTCAAGTTAAGTGTTTTAATTTATTCTACAGGTATATGATGTTCTATGGGACATTTACATATTATATAAAAGTAATCGCTAAATTACACGAATAAAAATACACAAGAGCTAAGATTGATAAGTTCTTCTTATGACCTACTATGTGCTTTCAAAGTTCATATCAATAAGTTTCTATTATGGCCAATTATGTGCATTCAAAGTTCATATCATACATTGCATGTTATGCATTTACTTTGAGCTATAATAGGAGAGAAGAAAGCTTATTTACCCGGAACACTGTGTATTGTACATATGACTACAAATTGACAAATATGATGCCGGTTAGCTACCGGAAGAGATCGCTATTGCTAGCATATGATTGGATATGTTAGCATTTGCAAAACATGCATATTCAGTTTATAAAAGTCTGGATGTCAGTTATGAAGACTATCAAAGCTTTTGTTATAGGTGGTATCTTTATTATTATTTTTATTTATAACAACTATTTATTATCTACTTTCTGTCAATCATGCCTCCCCTAATTTTGAAATTTTTGACTAAAGTAAGCTATTATTAAAATTAATTTATCAAAATAATATGTTTTTCAAATTTTTTACAAAACTAGTATAAACGTATTTCACAGTAACGTTTTAGGTTACGCTTTATTTAACTGTGTTAACTTAAGAAACGTTACTGTGAGTAACGTTTTTAGCGTAATACGTATTTCACAGTAACGTTTTATAATACGTTACTCTGA
>JBCEWC010000661.1:0-51573 GCA_038996855.1 Solanum aculeatissimum | reverse complement strand
TAAGTTAGGGTATTGATTTAGGGGTTTAGGAGACTTTAGGATACCTAAAAGGGGCCTAGGGATTAATTAAATCACAAAATACCATTAATGAATCAGACCATTTAACTGAACACAGTGTCACACGGCTGCTACAGTGCCCGTTAAAGTGACTCACTGGCCATGAACTCAACCATCAAACTTGCCTTGGAATTTTCTTCAGCTCAAATTTTTGGGGGACTTTCTGGACCACTTGACGAGGGGTTTCACGGACCATATGACTTCACACGGACTGTGTATTGATCCGTGGAGTCATACTTGTTCCATAAAATCATCCCACAACACGAACAAGCTACTGCCCCACCAAATGGGCAGTTTCATGGCCCATACAAAGTCTCACGGATCGTGGGGTGATCCGTGAGTCATGACTTGGGTTTAGGGGTGGCTCCTGGCCACCCCCAGCTCACTGGACCATGGTACGGACCCCCACAAGGACCGTGACATGCTTCACGGACCGTGGTCCTAGCCTTGGGCCATTTTCAGGGCCTATCTCTAATGTCTTCTGAATTTCAGGTAGTCTCACTCTTTTGGCCATAACTTCCTCATCCAAACTCTGAATTTAGTGAAAACAGTTACGTTGCGGTGATAATTCAAAGATCTTCAATTTTATATGAATTAGACCATATGGTTCAACCTGCATCAAAAGTTATACTATTTCAAAGCTCACTTTCCAAACGGCCTCTCTAGGCTCCAAAATGATTCGTTTTGCGTCCGGCTACTTAAACTCCACCCGTGGCTACCAAAATTCAATCATGATCAGTATAAAATCGTACAATACCAACCATAAGAGGTTTCAAAAATTTTCAGGTTGTTACAAAGCTTTTACCTTTTAACTTATTTAAAGCAATTTTAAACTTTTTTAAAGCTAATTTAAAATTTGCCAAACACTTTTTTAAGCTAAAAAGAGCTTAAAAAAGCTGGTCAAACCAGCTTTTAAGCTAAGCCAAATAAGCTCTAAGTAACTTAATTGCTAATGGTATACCTAAATCAAATTCTAATTAGGCTGGTCTATTTTAGAGAAATTTTCATATATAGCTTAGACCTGAAACTTGATAGACCCAAATAACTATGATTTAGGTAATTACATTTCGTAACTATAGTTATAACAGTTTGGTCATTTCCATTTGTATATGAATCCAAAATTTAACAATTTATACAAATTTGAATGTAAAATAAATCACTTAAATTATTATTTTTGAATTTAATTAGAGATCCTTACATAAAATAGATCTCTCATCATGAAGAATGGGAAACAAATTCCTTAAGTTATAGTTTTTAAATTTAATTAGAGATCAATGCCGAAATTAGATCTCTCATAATGAAATTTCCCTCTATTGACTGTTGTATCTATAGATTTCCTAGTTGGTTATGTATATAGTTATGTGAATTTTAATATTTTATATAAATTGTTCTTCAATTTAATTAATAAATAGATGATAATTTTGGTTATTGAAATGGAAACAATCCCACAAGTTACGATTATTGTATTTGATTAGATTTTCTTATCATATATGACTTGTATTTGTATAAATTGAATATTTAAATTTTTTATTATTATGTTTACTAGATATGTATCGATTGATTACATAATTTGTGTATGTATTGAAAAACTATTTTGATTTGTATTTATATCAATCTACTACTGGAGTTATTACATATGTATCGCTTGATAATATAATTCATATATGTATCAAAAAATTCTTTTACTTTGTATTTATATGATTTGATTACTGAAGTTATGATGGTATGTATAGTTGATACATAATTTGTGGTTATGTATTGATTGAATACATAATTTTTATATGTATTTCAATATTTGTATATATAAAACCAATTATGCATATTTTTCATTTATTTTTTTATTCTTATTGAATTATATATAATAATGTCTACTATAGTTGTTTGCCGATAAATTTAACTCAAATAAATTAAACATCATTAACATGTACAGTTATATTAATTATTCAACAATAGGAGTTTCTATACAAATAATTGTATGTGTACAATTGATTGAAACGTACAAACAAATAAATTATACAAATGTTAAAATTATACAAACGATATCTAAAGTGTATAATTACTGGTAAAATACAAGTATGAATCCTAAAAATCACATCTACGTTAAAAATTATGTAAATATACAAATAAAACTATATATAATTACATTAATAGCAATAAACGTGGACAAAACTGTACATCATTATATTCATAACAGTAATGTGGACACAAACAAATTAATAAATTCATATACAACGAAATATCAAATTTCTAGATATAAGGACATATCATGAAAAAATATATACAAAATAAGAGCTATAAAATTATACTCCCTCTATGATGTGGCACCCTTTTCTTTTTGGTCCGTCCCAAAAAGAATGTCACCTTACTCTAATTGGAAACAATTTACCTTTAAAAATCCTTTTTTACCCTTAATGAAATAATTCTCAGCCACACAAATATCTAAGAATGATTTTAGACCACAAATTTAAAAAATCTTCTCTTTTTTTCTTAAATACAGTACTAAGTCAAAGGGTGCCACATAAAATGAGACGGAGATAGTAATATATAAAATACAAGTGCTTATGTGTTAATGCTAAAATTAAACAAATAAGAGTTAAATGTATACTTAGTGAAAATATAAAAATACGAACTGCAACTTTCATATTTGGGTTAAAAAAATTACATAGATGCACAAATCCAATGTATACAAAGGCATTCACATATATAATATATACAAAAGCATTGACAAATGCTAGACTTATACCACTAGAAGCTACAATGTGTACTTCTTTATAATATACAAATGTGAACAACAAAAGTCACATATGGATTAGCCAAACCATTTTGGTGAATTTAAATAAAAATAAGATGTTAAAATTAAAAGCGAACCTCATATGCTAAACACGCAGGAAGAGTCTTCAAATAGTTGATACACGAAGAAGAGGTAGTATAATATTTTCATGGGAAGATTCACCTAAAGTGGTTAAAATATTCATACACCATCAAAATTTCTCTTTCTCTAATTATCATTTCTCTTCTCCAGATTCATCCTTATTTCAACTTTCCCAAGGTGAGATAAAATTGATATCTCAACCTATTTGCTTGATTTTAACTTGGTACAAAGCTAAATTTTGAATCATCTAAAATTAGAAAAGTACAATTAGGAGAGAGAGAGTATCTTTGGAATTTGAAAAATTGATATTGTAAAGTGAATTTAGTAGAAAAATTAGTAAGGTATAAGATAAGAGAGAATGATAATTTGTATAAAAGGAATACAAGATTAGAAAAAGATAATTATAGCTATGTTAATTAATTCACTAGTAAATATTTACCTAGTAATGTAATTTTCCCTTTATTTTTTCCTAAATTAAGTAGAAACGGAAGGTTCGAAACTCCTTGACAACATTAATTTTTAGCACATGACAAGAACTAACCAAAAAAGCCCAAATATCACTCAATATATTGTGTTTGCTGAGCTCAAATTTAACTAGGAATTAAAGGCTTGAAATTCCTGAATAATATTATTTACGCAAGGCCTTAACTAGCCAAAAATATTCTAAAATCACACATCATGTTGCGGTTGCTAAGGCTGAAATTTGGGCAAATCGCATCTCACGACCCAAATTTAGTGCCTAGTTGTGACACGACGAATGTGAAATCCGAATGCACCCATCTAAACCTCTTATTCATATCATAAGCATACATAAAGTAAATAAGTAATCATATGAATAAGAAAACAAAAATAAAGTCTTATAGTAAGCTAAATCATGGGAGTCAAGTCTTCCCATTAAAGGGAATTACATCATATAATCCAAATCATACCTCTACAAAACTAGATCTTGGTAGAGACTAGAACATGCCAATAGCTCACCTTCTGTAATGATCTAGTTGGTCATTTTTTGCCTTATTTTTGAAAATTACTATTTTACCCTTCTATAAGTTATTTTGGGCCTATTTTAAACTATCTAAGTGGTGGGAACTGAAATCCTAAGTTTTTAAAATGGAAAATATGCATTTTGGCACTTTTTGGAAGCTTAAGTTATTGAAAGGTGAGTTTTTGTACTATTCTGATTTTCTAGTGTCGGATCAGGGATCTGACAATTTTGATTAGCTCCGGAATGTTGAAACTGAACTATGAGAAGTTACAAAACTGAATTCGGAGTTAAAATGAGGTTTTTAGGCCCAAAATTTTGATTTGAGTTATTTCCAGAATCAAAGTTTGACTTTGATAAACATTCAGAGTTCAGAAGCTTGGATCGGAATTTCAAAAGTTTCAATAGTTTCGGATGGTGAAACTAACACTAGAAATGGTCTCAGAATAATTTTTGGAGTTGTCGAGGAAATTTTTGATATTTTGATGCGTTAAACTAGTTTTATAGACTTAAATTGCTAAATCTGGCAAGGAGACCTTAAAACTGATTTCTAATAATTTCGTTAAGTACGAATCACTGTTTCTAATAAGGATACATACTTGGTTTGTGAAATTCTTATTCTGGATGAGTTTCGAGGGTCCATTCTGAGTAGAGAATTTGGATTTGACATTGCTGATGTACAGTTTCTGGTGCAGGTGACTCTACTTCTCCGCGTTTTTGTGAAGGTGAAGGTGGTTCTGCACTCCGCGTTCGCGAGATAGGCTCCATGTTCGCGGAGCACATGTGTGTGACCCCCCTACCTTTTACTCTTCTCGTTCGTGGGTTGGTCACCGTGATTGTGAAGGTTATTTGTAGCGGACTACTCCACAATCGCGGGTCCCCAACCATGTTCGCGAAGAATGATTAACTGAACAATATTAAAATTGGAAATCATCATTTTTAACTCATTTTTGAACTTCCAAGATTTTTGAGGTGATTGTGAAGAAGGATTTTTGAAGATTTTTATTGGGTAAGTATTTCTAACACTATTCTAAGTATTTTCGTAGATTTTATCTTAATTTTGTGTTGAATTTCATGATTTTCAATGTTCAAAATTGGGAATTTTTAGACCATGATTTGCAAACTTTAAGGGTTAGTTTCTCCTCCGATTTAAGCCTGATTTAACCAGAATTTTCACCCGTGAACTCCATGTTTTGTGTAGAACTTGATTTTAAAGTCAATTTTCAGATTTGAGAACTTTGGATTTTAGCCCTAAAATTGACCATTTTGCCCCTAATCCTAATTCATGCTAATATGGTATCAAAATGTACCTCTTGATGCGTAGTATCTGATTTTGATAGTGATTGAGCAGTTCAGAGATTGTTCGGAAGCTTGAGTCAATTGAAAGCTTGTCCGAGTGCGGTTTCAGCATCGAGGTAGGTTTAACTAACCTTTTTGGGACTGAATTTGAGTCATTGGACATGTTTATATGGTAACTGTAATATCTTCTTGATTCTTGAGTAATTGGATTAATATGATAGTTGTGATGGGATTGTAATTCCTGTTATGTCGAGAATTGAGTAAATTGCGATCCTAATGATGAATTAAGATGGAATCTTGTAAAATGAGATATCTTGGGCTAGTAATGTGATATTATGAGACTTGTGATATTAATTGGGCAACTATGTGAACATTTGACGATTTTGGACATAGTTGTGGGGATCATGGGTATACTTTTGGAGTATTTTGATGGCTTTTGAGGCATCCTGAGGATTTACTAGTATAAGTTGAGAATCGAGATATTTTGGTTAGTATTGTGATAATACGAGACTATTTTGGAGATTAAGTGATAAAATTTAGACATTGTATATGATATATTAGAGGATTGTGAGACTATCTTGGGGCCTTGTGGAGTTTGACTTCTTTGACAGTTAGATTATAAATTATAGAGTGATGATGTAAGACTTGTTGGAAGTATTGTGGTACTAGTTGGTATATTTAACCTAGAATTTATAAGGTTATGACTATTGTATCCAATTATCATTATATATAATGCTATCACAACTTATGCTCGAATGGTTGTGTTGGCATGCACATATTATATACTCCATAATTATATTGGTATGCACATATCTTACACTTGAATTGTCGCATTAGTATGCACATATTATATACTCCATTGTTGCATTGGTATGCACATATTATATACTCCGTTGTTGAATTGATATGCATATATTATATACTCCGTTGTTGCATTGGTATGCACTTAGCTTCATACTTCTATTATTGCATTGACACACACTTTTCATAATCTTACTATGGTATTGACATGCACATATTTTATATTATATCTACACTACTTGAGGTCTGCAACGCCTTGAGGTATTTCAGTACATGGCGTACGACGCCCTCAAGTTCTTTCTCATAGCTCAACTCGATAGATGTGTACCCCGACCCTGAGACAATCATGATTACGCATACATGGCTTGCGATTCCCCCGAGTTCTAACTTGTAGCTTCAGATTGATAGGTGTGTACATCGACCCTGTGACGATCAGGATTCCACCTCGTTCATGGCCTGTGATGCCATTGCATCCATACATTTCATATGCACTGCACTGTTGATCGTACTTGCTATATTTACCTGTTCTTATTTGAATCTTTATTGTGCACTAACATTTTTAGATATATGTGTTAGGATTCTTCGTTATTACATACTTGTTTGATTTCTTTTACCCAATTGGTTGAACCTACTAGGTACATATCGATGTACTCACCCATACTTTATCTCCTCCCTGCAGATCGATCACAAAGACCCCACCATAATAGTTGATATCATTCCACCAGAGTTTACTTCTATCTATCTCAGATCCTAACGATGAGGCTCTGACTTCGATTCGTCGTGGATCCTTGAGATTTCCTTTTTATTGCTTATATCTCATACCTTGTATCAGACATTATGGGAAAGCCTTGTATTTGTATTTGAGACAGTTGTATTACTCCTTTCCACTATTTTAGATGAGCTTGCACTCAGACTCCAAGTTTTGGGATTTCTTTTGAGTTGTCTTTCTCTTTTAGTTGTGATCCAATTTTGGGTTATGAAAAGTTTGGTATTAGAGCTCTATGTTCGTTGGGCTCATGATTCAAGAATAAGGTGTTATGTAGAGTCTTGCAAATCGGTGTGTAGACGTCCACACCTATCTTGGGGAGGCTATGGGGCACTTGATAGGAAAAACTTCCATGCCTTGCTTCTAATTCATGTGTTTCTTTGTATTACCCACTTTGAAAGTGTCTAATCTTCTCCTTCTGCACAGGTGTCGATTATCAGATCCTGATGATCAGTAGGAGAGCCCGAGTCAATTGATATGGAACCCACTCGCAGTTGATGCAGAGTTCATGATATGGCCAGGGGCCAAGGACTTGCTAGAGGGGGAGCTTCACCCAGAGGACAGACTAGATCGACTTCTCCAGAGCCAGAGTATGTGTCAGCGGGGCCTATAAACTATGTTCCACCATCTTTAGCCCTTGATGCTACACCCTCAGTTCAAAAGATACTCTTTCGTATATTGGCCAGGCTTGAGAGAGTTTCTCTGACCATTGTTGCTCTCGATGCACTAGCTCTTAAAACTTTGATTGGACCTTCCACAACTTCATTGGACCTAGTATATGGACCCTCCCAGAGTGTGATGGGCTACGACCGTAGGACTGAGGGTATTGATCATTACAGATAGGGCGGCGAGAAGAGGTCCCGTTCACAAAGATAGTTTAGTGGTAGGCTTATCAGGGATGGGAAGCTTTCCCAACATCTGACAATGTGGATAGGTCTAAATCTAATCAGGCGGGCTATGATCGCTCTTCAAGCACAACTAGGCATGGTGTTTTCTCAGGAAAACCATCACAGTGGCGAGAGAACAGAGCATGCTATGGTTGCGGTATGGTTAGGCACTTGGCTTATCACTATCCTTATCATGCACCTCCCGCTCAGTCATCTCAGGGACAAGATTCCAGAGCTTGCTATATTTGTAAAAAGGTTGAGCATTTTGCCAACCGTTGTCCTCATCACATGTTTTCCACCCAAGCTTTAGGGTTTCAACCAGCCAGTTTAGTTCCAGCACTGGTAGCTAGAGATATCTCTCAAGGCATGCAAGGTGGTACTAGAGGAGGTCTTGGAACAATAAGAGGTAGAGCCCATTGAGGTCCACATACCAGCAGTGGTCATAGAGTTCGCTATGTTGTCCTAGATAGAGCAGAGGTGGAGGCTTCTGATGCAATCATCACATGTATGGTTTATGTGTGCCACTGTTCTACTTCAGTTTAATTTGATCCAGGTTCTACTTATTCTTATGTATCAACTTATTTTGCTTTGAATATTGATATTATGTGTGAGCCACTTGCCGTGCCTATTTGTGTTTCCACCCTGGTAGGTGAATCCTTAGTGGTGAATTAGGTGAATTCGGGTTATGTTGTGACTTTTAGGGGGAGAGATACTGTTGCTGACTTGCTATTGTTGAAGATGATAGACTGTGATGTGATATTGGGTATGGACTGGTTATCGCCTCATCATGCTATACTAGATTTCCATACGAAGACTGTGACCTTATCCTATCCTGACTTGCCTCAGTTGGTGTGGACTGGAGCATCTATCACCTATCCTAAAGGTGTCATTTTGTATATACATGCTTGCCGATTAATGGTGAAGGCTTGTTGTCATATTTTGCTCATGTTCGAGCTATTTCTCAAGATTCCCTATTTTCAGAGACCACCAGGGTTGCCAGAGAGTTTATAGGTGTATTTATGACTAATTTTCCTGGTGTTCCTTTGGATCACGATATAGACTTCACTATTGATGTGGAGCCAGACACTAAGCCCATTTCTATTACACTATATCAGATGGCTCCAGCTGAGTTGAAGGAGTTAAAGGATCAATTGGAGGACTTAATGAAAAAGATATCATTCACCCTAGTATGTCTCCTTGGGGTGCTCCGATATTATTCGTGAAGAGAAAAGATGGCACTATGTGGATGTGTATTGACTACTGCCAGTTGAACAAATTGATTATTAAGAATAAGTATCCTTTTCCTCGCATTAATGATTTTTTTGACCAGTTATAGGGTGCCTCGATATTCTTTAAGATTGATTTGAGGTTCGTGTATTATCAGTTAAGAGTTCGGGAGTCTGACATCCTGAAGACAACTTTTAGGACCCATTACGGGCATTATGAGTTTGTGGTCATGTCCTTTTGGGTTGACCAGTGTCCCAACTACTTTTATGAAATTGATGAATCGAGTGTTCAACCCCTATCTGGATATCTTTGTGATTGTGTTTATAGATGATATCTTAGTTTATTCCAAGAGCGAGGCCAACCATATTAATCACTTGAGGACCGTACTTCATAAATTGAGAGAAGAGAAGTTATATGCTAAGTTCTCAAAGTGTGAGTTTTGGCTTGAGTCTATTGCATTTCTCGGATATGTTGTGTAACAAGAGGGTGTTATGGTTGATCCGACCAAAGTGGCAGTTGTGTGTGAGTGGGTTAGTGATGAGTCATGAAAATATAAAATTTACGATGCCTAAAACATAGAACTATAGTGAGTTCTTAAGGGCATTTGTTATTTTAATATCCGTTTTGTGTTTGTTTTGTAGGAAAATGAGAGTTTCATGGATTCATGGACATTGAACTGATTTGAGGTGGAAATTTGTATGAACTGGAGAGGAACCACGTGTGTGCATACTTGAACAACCATGAGGATCATTTGTCACAGTTCTGGATGCTGGAAAATCACAACACAACAGCAACAAAGCTAAAACGCGCACGTCATAAGTTATCTCAGAAAAATGCTCAATATGCGTTGTTGATGTTGTGCTTTAAGTTTGCCACTGCCCATGTCAAGTTAAGCTTTTCACATGATGGTATGGAGATGAAGATAATCTATAGCTAAATGTTCCAGGACTAGTTAAGACGAAATAAAACAAAAGGGAGCAAAGAAGCACACCAAGAAATGGTGTACGACCGGTGGTGATCTTTACCAGACGTGAAACTGGTCGTCCAAGTGATTGAGTGCGAGAAAATTATTGAAGGACACTCCAAGATCCCTTGCATGACTTGTGGTGCACTCCACGAGCTGTTAAGGAGCTCATGGAAAGCACCAAGAGAATGGAGACACCAGAAATTTCAAGGCAAAGAGGAAGACAACCTTTCACGACTCATTTACACCTTCAAGAGTCGTGAAGGTTTTTTTGATGAGGAGCCTGCCTGTGGATAGTTTTCACACCAAGTGAGTCATACGAAAGGTCCTAGATGATCATCAAAATAACCACGAGTCGCGGTACAGTTTCGTGAAAAAGACAAGCGTCGAGATTTGTTTTTGTTTTCCTAGTCCAACTAGGATTTGTTTTCCTTAGTGTTTTAGGCTAGGTTTTATTTATTATAAGTAGGAATTTTAATTATTTGTTTTGGACAACTTTATACCCCACGACTTGGGGCTACTTCTTCACATTTTTAAAACCTTAATTATCCAGATTTCTTGTCTTCAAAATCATGGTGGATAGTAGCTAATTTCTTTAATGTTTAGTTGTGCCTTTGGTTATCGTTTGGAGTTTGGAATCACGTTTTCATCCCCGGATTCATCGTGTGACTTTAACAATTGATTTAATCTCCCTTTTAAGTAATTTAAACATGAATTACATCATGATTCTTGTTTTAACTCTTGCAAGTTCAATAGTATAAACCCACAACTAAGGTTGTAGGAACCATGATATATTGTGATTTCCTTTGCTTAAAAGTCTTTCTTGATGAGTGCACACATTGAGAACTTGCCCGTATTCATTAGGTTTTTGAAAGAAAATTAATGATTAGGAAAAAGAAGTTATAACGGGAGAAGAAGCAATTGAGATAAGTTTGAGCCACTTGAGCCTGGGAGGGGATCATATACATAGTCTTAAGATTAGCTTGTATCAAAAGAACTTGAGACCGGGATGTGAGAGTTTCCCAAAATTCAAAGCGAGGGTTAGTATTAAAAATATTCTGAGACCGGGAAGAGATGAATGACTTACTTCTAGGAAGGACCGGGAGGTAAACTAGAGGCTACCCAACTTGCTAGATTTTATATGTAATATAATGAACAAATATACTCAATGTCAATTGCTAACTAGTTATACGTCATGGGAATCACAACCCCAGTCATCATCAAACTATCTAAGCCTTGGTTTATTTTATTCGCATTCATGCTCGTAGTTAGGATTTTAGTTCAACCCCCCCCATTTTACTTTCTTCGTATTTTTAGTTTTTTTGGAAGTAGAACCTACGACTGAAATAGAATAACTAGTAGAGTAGTTTAAACCTATTCCCTGTGGGATCGACCCCGACTCTAAGTTGAGTAAATAAATTGCTAATGATCGTCCATATTCTATAACAGAAGTATGTTTGAACGTTATAAAAAATAGTGTTATTGCTCAGGAATACGACTTTTAAATAATCTACTAGCTTTCTATTTTCAATTGTAGCTCTATTTCTTGATTTTACTTTTTGTTTTTGTTTGTTTCTGTGTAGGGAACTTGTAGTGTATGCTATCCACCCAAAGTATGGATGCATTATTGATTCCCTACAACCCTGAGCTGCAAAGATCAATTAGGAGGATGAAGGCACAAGATCGTGAAACACTGAGGCAGAGAGTTGGCTTTGAATCCTGATAATATGGGTAATGACGACCTAGGTTTTAATGATCTAAATAATGATGGGGTGGTACCAACACCATCTCTACAGCAACAACCTGCACCTAGGCCGCGTGGCCCTCAACTGCCACATGCAATGCATGATGACGATGGTGGTGTTAAGGCTATAGAGGCAATAGTCCTTCCCCCTTTGGATGTAGGTGTCAAATTTATCATCACTAGAACTAAACTTCAGATGCTCACCTTTAAGGAATTGTTAAAAAGAGCTACAACTAAGGATGCAAATCAGCATATCATAAACTTTGTGGCTACGTGTCAGTCTTTTGAGATTGCAAGTGTGAGTCAACAAACTATTCGTTTGAGATTGTTCCTATTGTCTCTAACTGGAAGGGCAATGAAGTGGCTGAACAAACTCTCTCATGATTCCATACGCACTTGGGGAGAGTTAAAAGAGTCTTTCTTGGAAAAATTCTTCCCTGCGTCAAGCAAGATGAAAATCAAATATAAGATTAGGGCCCACAAGCAGCTGCCAAATGAAGCACTATATGAGACATAGGAGAGATTTAGGCAAAAGCTCAAACTATTTCCCAACCATAATCTCATAGATGAGCCTTGAAGGAGGTTTTCTACAAGTCCTATAATTTTATGACCAAGGCAATAATCGATGCAGCCTGCGGAGGATCATATATGGCTAGAACATTTCCAGACATCATTGTGATTTTAGATCAAGTGGCCAAGAATAGCAGGGCATGGTATACCAGGGATGGAGACTGTTCTAGATTCATTTTTGAGATGACTACATAGAAAAGAAAGAAAGAGGAAGAGCGAGACAAAGAAATGGCTCATATGTAGACACAGATGGACTTACTTACCAAGAGGTTGTTAGGTAGAGAATTTGAAAAATTTAAAGTTGTGGACACCTTCTCTAGGTATGATGAGCCAAGATTTAACTTTCATGAGGATACAAGTTCGTGAACAATCAGGGGGTTTTTTGAACTTACAACTCTGGGAACTAAGGTCGGAACTATCAACAGGATGGATACTATGATAGAGGGGAAAATCATGAACAAGAAAATTGGCGACAGATAGATAATTATAGAAATGATCAAAATGGTACATATTTACTTCCCAGAAATAGAGATTATGCCAGAATTGGGTCGAGCAACTCTCAGTTGGTGGAGATGGCGACAAAAGTTCTTGAGAAAGTTAATTTGACTGAAACTGAAGTCAAAGAGTTGAAGAGTGATATGTCGGGAATGAATCAGGTGGTTCAGTCACACTCAACCTCAATCAAGCACTTGGAGAAATAAATGGGCCAGCTTTCAGCAACAGTGAATCAGAGGAAGAATGATGCACTACCTAGTGACACTGTTCCAAATCCTCGTATTTAAAATTGATTATAGCTATGGGTATGTTGTGCCACGATGATAAATTAGGTGCTGCATGAGAGGCAACCCATGAGGATACTTGATGAAGTCTGAGTAATCAGGTATGCTACTACTGATGCCGAAGGCATGACAGGTATGATCACTTCCCTTGCTTTACTCATTGGTCTGACATGCATTGGGGACAATGCATGAAATTTTTGTGGGGCATCCGGAACCCTGAGGAGTTTTTCTTGCCATGTTGCTTTTCTCTGAAGGTGTATTATTGAGTAGAATTGACATGTTTAGGTTGTTTGTTTCCGTAAATATGAGTGTTTAGAGGAGTCTATAGCAACCCATAATTTTTGTAAAAAATGCCCCAATTTAAATGTTTTTCAAAAAGCTTGTATGTGTATGCATCCCATCCTGACTACCCTGTGTGATTCTTGAAAAGCACTGTATATATTGTATAGTTGGCATCTTGATAAATGAAGCATTACTTTGTTGGTTAGTTCTAAATAGTGTAGGGTATGTGCCATGTGCGTGTGAGCTTATTTGTCTAATTCGATTGATGCACTTGTGTGCTAGAACTTGCCCGGTTAGTCCCACTAAGACAATTGAATGATTTGATTAGGATAGGATCTTAGGCCATTTTTGTTGTGAAGTCACTTCGCCTAAAAGTTGACCAACCAAATGAAATTGTTCCCTTTGAACAAAAAGTTGAGCCTGAATATACCTTTTCTTTGTAATCACCCAACTCACGTTCCTTGTCTATCTGAAGATCTTTACTTTGGGCCTGGTCTCTCTATGGACATTGTAAACTTCAGCCTAGGCCAAAATCCTAAGTTGAGGGCGGTTTATATTAGCCCTGGTCCTCTAAAAGACATTGTGCACCTCAACTCAGGCCAAAAGCCTAAGTTGAGGGTGACTACTATGAAAAATGCAAAAACGTTAAGGTATGAAAAACGTCAAGTGAGGAGAGGAGAGAGGAAAAGTTTAGGGTGTGACCATGAGTAAACAAAAGAGCAAAAACGAAAAATAATAAATGAAAATAAAAATCACTCCCAACGATAAAGAAAGTTGAAAGCATAGGGGTAATAAGAGTTTGGAGGGTTGAAAGTAGAGGGCTAAGCCAAAGTAGAGTCTTGGAGGAAAACATTAGTCACTTTGATCCTAAATTTACCTCACCCTAGCTCGAGCCTATGATACAAGCCGAAAAAGTCCTATAGTGATCCTAAAAAGGCCATTTAAGAGTCAAGGTGGTGAAAATAAGGGCAAACATATGGTCTTTACTTGTGTATGATTGGATGTCTTTTTTAGCGTGAGTTTCTACATTCCATTCTCCTTATTGCATTCATATACTGTGTGTGAGACTTCTTTGTAGTGAGGGCACTATCCTTGCACTGTCTGGTTACTATTCTGACTAGTTCATCTTTGTTCTTAAGCTTATTTGGGTCAACTGTATATGGTATAATGCTTAACTTGATGTATGTGAGTCTGTTTGGGTGCAAGTACATTGCAAGTTTACTTTTTGGGCATGTGTTGATGATTGAGGGGTTGTTGTATACATCAAGGTAAACACTTATATTTGTGTGCAGTGGAGAGGAACCATGTGTGAGAACACTTGAACAACCATGAGGATAATATGTGATAGTTCTGGATGCTAGAAAATAACAACACAATAACAACAAAAGATAAAACGCGCACGTCAAAAGTTATCTCAGAGAAATGCTTAATATGCGTTGTTGATGTTGTGCTTTGAGTTTGCCACTGCCCATGTCTAGTTAAGATACTCACATGATGGTATGAAGATTAAGATAATCTGTAGCTAAATGTTCCAGGACTAGTTAAGAAGAAATAAAACAAAAGGGAGCAAAGAAGCACACCAAGAAAGGGTGCATGGCTCGTGGTGATCTTTACCAATCATGAAATTGGTCGTCCAGGTTATAGCATGCGAGAAAATCATCGAAGGCCACTCCAAGTTCCCTTGCATGAATCGTAGTACACTCCATGAGCTGTAAAGGTGCTCGTGGAAAGTACCAAGACAGTGGAGACACAAGAAATTTCAAGGCAAAGAACAAGATGGCCTTTCACGACTCGTTTACACCTTCATGAGTCGTGAAGGTGTTTTTGACGAGGAGCCTGCATGTAGAAAATTTTCATACCAAGTGAGGCACCACGGAAGGGCCTATATGATCGTCAAAAGGACCACGAGTCTTGGTACAATCTCGTGAAGAAGATAAACGTCTAGATTTGTTGTAGTTTTTCTAGTCCAATTAGAATTTGTTTTCCTTAGTGTTTTAGGCTAGGGTTTATTTAGTATAAATAAGACCTTTAATTGATTATTTTGGAAAAATTTACACTCCATGACTTGGGGATGCTTCGTCACATTTTTAAACTTTCATTTTCCAGATTTTGTGTCTTAAAAAATGTGGCTGGATAGTAGCTAATTTTCTTAATGTTTAGTTGTGCGTTTGGTTATCGTTCGGAGTTTGGAATCAAGTGTTCATTCCTAGATTCGTCGTTTGACTTCAATAATTGATTTAATCTCCCTTATAAATAATTTAGACATGAATTACATCATGATTTTTATTTTAACTCTTGCAAGTTTGATAGTCTAAACCAACAACTATGGTAGTGAGAACCATGCCGTTATAGCAAAATAGGAAAACGTAGGGTGTTATTTGCTAGTTGTATTAAATGTATTATGATTTTCTTTGCTTAAAAGTCTTTTTTGATGAGTGCATGCATTGAGAACTTCCCTGTATTCGTTAGTTGTCTGAAAGGAAATTAATGATTAGGAAAAGAAAGTTACAACGGGAGTAGAAGTAATAGACCTAAGGTTGAGCCACTTGAGTTCGGGAGGGGATGGTATACTTAGGCTTCGGAATTAGCTTGTATCTTAAGAACTTGAGATCGGGAGGTGATAGTTTTCCAAAATTCAAAGCGAGGGTTAGTATTGAAACCATTCTAAGACCGAGAGGAGATGAATAACTTACTTTTACGAAGGACCGGGAGGTGAACTACAGGTTACCCAACTCTCTTGATTTTATATGCAATATAATGAAAAAATATACCCAATGTCAATTGTTTACTAGTTGTTTATCATGGGGACCACAACCCTAGTCATCATCAAACTTTTTAAGCCTTAGTTGATTTTATTCGCATTCATACTCATAATTAGAATTTTAGTTCAAAACTCCCTCATTTTACTTTCTTCATATTATTAGTTTTTCTAGAAGTAGAACCTACGACCGAAATAAAATAACTAGTAGAGTTATTTCAACCTATTCTCTGTAGGATTGACCCCGACTCTAGGTTGGGTAAATAGACTTCTTCTGATCATCCATATTCTGTAACAGGAGTATGTTTGAACGTTATTAGTTAGGCCTACTTCTGTGACTAAGATTTGAAGTTTCATTGGTTTTGCGGGGTTGTATCAATATTTTGTTCAGGGATTCGCTTTTATAGAAGCCCCTTTGACTAGATTGACTTAGAAAGATATGACATTTTAGTGGTATGAGGAGTGTGAGAGGAGCTTTCAAAATCGCAAGGATTTATTGACTTTAGCACTTATTCTTATTTTACCCGAGGAGGGAGTCCCATTTGTGCTATATTGTGATGCTTCTGTTGTGGGTTTTGGTTGTGTATTGATGCAAAGAGGAAAGGTGATAGCTTATGCTTCTAGATAGTTGAAGGTGCATGAGAGAAACTATCCTATCCATGACTTAAAGTTGGTTGTGGTTGTATTTGTGTTGAAGTTGTGGTGACATTTTTTATATGGGGTGCATTGTGAAATCTTCATCCATCACCAGAGTCTCAAATATATCTTTTCTCATCCTATTCTGGAATATGATACAATGTAGATGGTTATAGGTTGTTAAGAACTATGATATCTCTATTTTATATAGCCCTTGGAAGGCTAATGTTATGGCTGATGCTTTGAGAATAAAGGCTACTAGTATGGGGAGTTTGGCGTTCTTGAGGGCTAAGGAGAGGCCCATAGCTTTAGAGGTTCATTCACTTTCTAGATAGATGGTTCGTTTGGATATTTATCATCCCTAGAGTATTTTGGCCTTGGTTGAGGCTAGATCTTCCTTACATGATCAGATATGTGTTCATCAGTTTGAGGACCCCAAGTTTTGTTTGATTCATGACAAAGTGTTGAGGGGTGAAGCCAAGGTGGCTGTCATTGATTCTGTTAGTGTTTTGAGGATAGATAGTAGAGTCTGTGTACCTAAGTTGGGAAATTGGGTGAGATTGATATTAGATGAGGCCCATTGTACTATATTCCATCCATCTGGGTGTGGCTAAGATGTATCATGACCTAAAATAACATTATTAGTGGCTTGGGATGAGAAAGGACGTAACTGAATTTGTGGTAAAGTATTTGAATTGCCAACAAGTCAAGTATGAGCACCAAAATCCTGGTGGATCGATGCAAAAGATGCCGATTCTTCAGTGGAAATGGGAAAAAGTTACTATGGACTTTGGTACAGGATTTCCCATGGCTTGGGGTAAGTTTGATTAAATTTAGGTAGTGGTTGATCATTTGACCAAGTTTACTCACTTCTTACCGGTGCAGACTAGCTACAATGTTAAACAATTATCTAGGTTATACATCTAGAATATTATCAGACTGCATGGTGTGCCAGGGTCTATAGTATCAGACAGGGGATCTGTGTTCACCTCTCATTTTTGGCGAGCTCTACAATATTTGGGTACTAGAGTGGATTTGAGTTAAGCATTCTACCCTAGACAAATGGTCAGTATGAGCGCACCACTCAGGTATTGGAGGGCATCTTACGGGCTTGTGTTATTGATTTTAGAGCCTGATCGGACCAACACCTACCTTTGGCGATGTTCGCGTGTAATAATAGTTACTATTCCAGCATCTAGATGGAACCATTTTAGGCCTTGTATGGCCGAAGGTATAGATCACCCATTGGATGGTTTGACTCAGGCTCTGATGATGTGATGAGTTTGGACCTACTTAGAGATGCCATAGACTGGGTTTATTTGATTCAGGGTAGGCTATTGACAACGCAGAGTCACTAGAAGAGTTATGCTGACCAGATAGACCTCTTGGATTCTCTATTGATGATAATGTTTGGCTAACGTTTTCTCCCATGAAGGGTGATGAGATTTGGGAAGAGGGGAAAGCTCAGTCACAGGTTTATTAACCCATTTGAGATTTTGAAGAGAGTTGGTGAGGTTGCCTATGAGTTGGCATTGCCACCGAGATTATCATCCATTCACCCTTTTTTTCATGTTTCTATGCTCCACCGGTACATTCTAGATGAGTCCCATGTGACCTCTTATGACTCTATTATATTAGGTTCAGATTTGTCCCTTGAGGAGGAGCCTATAACTATATTTAACAGGTAGCTCTGGAGATTGAGATCACAAAGGATACCTTCTGTGAAGGTTCAGTAGTGACACCATTTGTTGATGAGGCTACATGGGAGTTAGAATCTTATATGCGGACCAGATATCCCAGCCTTTTTGAGTCTTCAGGTACTCCTCTTTCCTTTATATTCAAGGATGAACATTGATTTTTAGTGGTGAATCATGTAATGACCTGGTTGGTGCCAACACAGTTTTCCTATTCCATTTTGGTTTTGTAATTTACACATTATAAATAAGTTTTTAGGTTATTTTTATAAAGTTTACCAACAGTCACGTAGCTTGAACAAGGTTTTAGAGGATACACTTAGGATTTAGTATACTTTGAGAGGAAAAACATTCGAGTATGTTCTTTATTCAACCTTGTGGTTCTAATTGAAGAGTTGAATTTTATATTCTTAATTCATCTGTGTAAGTGCTCAACTATGTTATTCTACTTCATAATTTCTATATTTATACTGATCATGCATAGCTAAATCGACAACTAGGATTGTGGAAACCATGAAGAACTAACAAGATAAAATCGGATAGTGTGTAATTCTTGGAAGGTGTGTTAGGTTGTATTAATTAATCCTCTTTACTTTAATTATTTTTTAACGGAGGCCTACGTTAGAACTCGCCTAGTGTTACTTGACGGATCAAGGAAGTAATGAATAGAAAAAAGGGTAATTAATAGGATTCAATTGAGATGTTCTCATCTAATCAACCAAACCAGATCAAGGGGAGGTTATGCTGGGACAAAAGTGAGGGGTAATATGTCACATGACAAAGACAAATCAAGTTCTGGGATAAAATTTACTTATTCACTGGATCAAAGGTTTAGGTGAACCTAACTTACTGCCCTACACCTACACACTGAAAAAGGTTGCAATTATCCGATAATACCATGTTAGGAATTCATGGGGAACACATCACCCTAGTTAGCTATTTTACTGATTTCTCATCACCTGCATTCATTTAGTTTAGCTATTTCATTTTGTAAACCCCCTTTTCAGGGAGATAATAGGTTAATAATTCTTGATTTATATTGAATTAATTCTTGAGTCTACCATATTTCTTGAGGGATCGACCCTAACCTCGGTAAGGTTAATTACTTGACAACGATCACTTTACATCATAAAAAAGGTGTGGTTTGAGCGATTTCAAGTATTTTGGTACCGTTGCAGGGGAATACAACTAGACTTGGTTAATTCAAGTAACTTTGGGGGATTATCTCTCATCTCTCTTATGTTACATCTTTTTGTTGTTTTTGTTAGGTTAGGTTAATTACTGGACTTGAAAAATTGGGAGTCACCATTTACAAAACCCTCCATAAAAGAACCACTAGTGCTAAAACTAAAAGTCTTTCCGACCCATCTGAGATATGTTTTCCTGGGTGCTGATGAGACATTGTCATTCATAGTTGCAGCGGACCAAATAGATGAATAAGAGAGGGCATTAGTCGCTGTGTTGCATCCGTTCAAGATGGCTACAGGATGGACAATAGCGGATATCATCGACATTCCACCTGGGGTATGCACTCATAAGATCCAATTGGTCAAAGGATACAAGTCGAGTGTTGAGCACCAAAGGCACCTCAACCCACCCATGCAGGAGGTTGTGCACAACAAAATAATCAAATACAGGTGTAATATACCCAATAACTAACAATGAATGGGTAAGTCCGGTCCAATGTGTTCCAAAGAAGGGAGGTATCACTGTGGTCCCTAATGCAAGAAATTAACTGATCCCCGTGCGACCAGTTATAGGATGGAGAGTATGTATGGACTACAGGAAACTCAATGCTTCGACAAATAAAGATCACTTTCCTATGCAATTTATGGACCAAATGTTAGACCGGTTGGCTAGAAAGGGATGGTTTTGCTTCCTTGACGGTTACTTAGGATACAATAAGATCTCCATAGATACATACGACCAAAAGAAAACCACATTTACATGCCCTTATGGGACATTCACAATTAGGAGGATGCCATTTGGATTGTGCAATGCACCAATCACATTCTAGAGATGTATGATGTCCATCTTCTCAGACATGGTGGAAAACACAATAGAGGTATTCATGGATGACTTCTGTGTGGTGGGCGACTCATTTGAAGATTTTCTTAAGAATCTGCAGGCTGTGTTATAGAGGTGCGAAAAATTTCATCTAGTTTTGAATTGAGAGAAGTGTCACTTCATGGTAAAAGAAGACATCGTTCTAGGGCATAAAATTTCTAGTAAGGGTATTGAAGTAGATAGAGCCAAGATTGGGATGATTAAGAAGCTTCCCCCACCTATCTCTGTTAAAGGGGTGAGAAGTTTTTTGGACATGTAGGGTTCTATTGGTGATTCATCAAGGACTTCTCAAAGATTTCACACCCTTTGTGCAAGTTGCTCGAAAAGGAGACTAAGTTTGTGTTTGATGATGCATGCCATAGAGCATTTGAAGGCTTTGAGCAGAGGTTGACATCAACCTCTATTATTATCGCTCATACTGGTCGAAGCCATTCGAGATCATGTGCGATGCAAGTGGGGTTGCACTTGGTGTGGTATTGGGATAACACAAAGAGAAGATCTTACATCGTATATATTATACCAGTAAATCCCTGAACGTAGCACAAAAGAACTACAATGTCATGGAACAGGAACTACTCGCAGTGGTTTTTGCATTTTAGAAGATCAAATCCTATCTCTTTGGAACCAAAGTTATTATACACACAGATCACTTGGCACTGTGGTACTTAATAATGAAGAAGGATGCAAAATCGATATTGATCCGATGGATACTCCTTCTCAAAGAGTTTGAATTTGAGTTTATCGACAAAAAGGGAACAAAGAGCCAGGTTGCAGATCACCTATCCAGGTTGGGGGACGAGGCCATGGTAATGTATGATGATAGGGTTGAGATTGATGATTATTTTCCTAATGAGAGAGTGTAGACAACATCGCATGACTATATACCCTGGTTTGTGGATTTTGCAAACTATTTGGTTAGCGATATTGTGCCCCACGACCTGACACCTCACCAGGCCAAAAGTTTATGAATGATGTTCAAATATTCTTTTAGGATGATCCATACTTGTTCTGTATCTTTGTAGATGGGGTCATTCGTTGTTGTGTCTCCGAAGTTGAAATGATGAGTATTCTATAGGCATGCCATTTATCACTAGTTGTGCGGGCATCATAGTGGAGTATGAACAACATATAAGATCTTGAAGTGAGTCTACTATTGGCTAACCATCCACCAGGACACCCACGATTACGCCAAGGCCTATGATAGATACCAGAGAGAAGGGGGTGTCTCCTGTAAATATGAGCTTCCCCTAAACCCTGTCACAGTGATCAAATTATTTGATGTATGGGGGATAGATTTCTTGGGCCCATTTATTAGCTCACATGGAAGCAAATACATCATAGTGGTTGTGGACTATGTATCATAGTGGGTGGAAGCAATGGTGTTTCCCAATAATGAAGGTAAGAGTGTCATAACATTCCTGAAAAGGAAAATCTTCTCTAGATTTCACACCCCTCGGGCTATCATCAGTGATGGAGGATCACATTTCTATAACAAGTTATTCAAAGCGCTACTTAAGAAGTATGAGGTCAAGCATAGAGTGGAAACACCTTATCATTCTCATACTAGTGGGCAAGTGGAGGTGTCAAATCGGGATATCATATAGATCCTATCAAAAATGGTAAATGCAAACCAGACAGTCTGGTCATGAAAGCTTGATGATACATTATGGACGTATCAAACTGCATTCAAGACCCTGATAGATATGTCTCCTTACAACCTTGTCTTTTGGAAAGCCTACCACTTACTAGTGGAATTAGAGCACAAGGCAATGTGGGCACTAAAGAAATTGAATCTGGATTAGAATGAGGTGGAAACATCAAGGCTGAACCAATTGAATGATCTTGATGAATTCCATTTGAAGGCGTACGAACGTTTAGCCTTGTATTAGCAACATATGAAGTTTCAGCATGATCGTCGGATAAACAAATGTCAGTTCGCACCCGAAGACTTGGTGTTGCTCTATAACTCTAGATTGAGGTTGTTCCCAGAAAACTCAAGTCCAAATGGATCGGACCCTTTAAAGTAGCACGTGTTTTCAACCATGGAGCCATTGAGTTGGAGAAAAAAAATGGTTCAACTTTCAAGATGAATAGACAAAGAATGAAGATGTATCTTGGCAATAATGAGGATGTTAATGGGCACTTGATGAATTCTGATTAATCAAGTGTGCTAAGTCATGTGGCGACACTAAATCAGGCACTACTTGGGAGGCAACCCAAGATGAGTGAGGTGCTTCGGCGCCCAAGTATGTTCTTTTGACTATAGTTCTTTATTTTTGATATTTTATACGCATTGGGGACAATGCATAACTTTTTCGATAGGGGTATGGTTAGTTATAAGCCTTAGTGATGTCTGAGTAGCCTTGACCTATAACTATCCCAATTTTTTATCCAAAGGGTTTTCTTGCATGTGTTGTTTTTTCCTGTGGATATTTATTTCTCTATTGAACTGACATGTTTAGATAGTATTAGTAGCATATAGTACATATATCCATGGAATAATTATGTTTTGTTGAAAATTGATACCCACTAAATTTTTTTATTAGTTAGTTTTGATAGCAACTTTGCATGATTAGTTGTTTGACAATGCTTGCCCTGATAAGTTAGGCTATATTATGATAAAAAAATATGATATGATAGTTTATATTAACATGTAAGAAGTGACATGTGTGAGAGAGCTTAATTACATAATTTAGTACTGTGTTTTAATTCAGAACTTGCCCTGTTACTTTGACTTACACTGTAAATTAGTGGGTTAGGAATGGATCTTAGGTCGTTGTTCTCAACAAGTCCACTTAGCTTGAAATAACCAACCAAATATGCTATATATCCCTTGATCCCTATGTTTGAGCCTAAAATTGACCTTTTTCTTTGCAAAAACAAAACTAACCCTACCTTAGATTAATGATAAGTCCAAAACTTGGCCTTGGTCCTTCTTTGAACATTATACACCTCGACTGAGGCCAAAAGCCTAAGTTGAGGGTGGCTACCCCAATGTGGCCCTGGCTCCGAGGATGGATAATGCACACCTCAAATCAGACCAAAATCCTAAGTTGAGGGTGGCCAGTGTGAGAAAAATCATAAAATGAGGGGAAAACTAGTGATACAAAAAAGGAAAAGAAAATAATGGAAAAAGGTGTAAAAGAAAAAAAAAAGAGATAGAAGTGCCTAATCAGTGTGCTAGATAGAAAAAGAACGTGAAAATAAATAACGGCATTGTGCAACTTTGAGTCTAAAGCATCCTAAAAGATTTAGAATGGGAGAAAATGAGGAAATAAAAAAAATATGGGTTTGTAGCACAAAAGTGTAGAAAAATGCAGAATCAAGGAGGGCAATTAGTCACTATGTCTGTAAAACATTATACCAAAGACCCTGAGCCTACGTTACAAGACTATAAAGTCCTAAAATGATCCTAGTCCAGCTAGTTAAAGGTGTCAATCGTGAGTATAGGGACAAACCTATGGTATTGGTCACAATAGCTGAATATCGTTTGTGAGAGTGAGTGTTGTAGTATCGTCCCAAGTACTAAATTTGAAAATATCATTCTGGGTGAGGAATAAGACTTCTTTTTGTGAGAACACATACATTGTATTATTGATGTCTGGCTAAGTCAATAAGTGTTGTTTATTTATGGTTTCATAGCTTATCATAGTTACATTGTTGGATGTATTGGTCTACATTGATTTGTTGGATAACTATCTAGTGTGTATTTGAAAAAGAGTGTGGGTATCTGTGTTAGATTTTGATAAAGTATGTGCAATTGGGTTGAAGTCTGTGTGTCTCTGTACTGCTTATCTAGATTAAGTCCGTCGCTTGAGGACAAACAACAATTTTAAGTTGACGGTGTTGATTTGCTGCAGAAATGCAACACTTTTGATGCTTAAAACTTGAAATTTTGTGTGTTCTCAAAGCGACGTTAGTAGGTTTGATTTGTTTTTTGTGTTTGTTTCGCGGGCTTTCAGTGTTGGCATGATTTTTGGATGAAGTGAGCTAAAACAACAAAATCTGAAGATACATGGAACCTTTTATGGGTCATGGAAAGGTTCATGAGCCATAGAAGGGGTATCGTGTCAATTTCCAGTAAAGGGTGAATTTTTGAAGTGAACTCTACGAGGGAAGCAGATGAGTCATAGATTGATCCATGAGTCTTAGAGTGTGTTCGTGCCTTGAGGATCAGAAAGTGGAGAAGCTTTGAAAAGTCATCAGATAAAACCTCTTACAGGATATAGAATCTTACATCGCCCATGGAAATATCTCGTAGAAGTAGTCTCCAGATTCCTATTACAATCCACGAAACCTCGATGCACGGGATGTAAAGTGAAGCACGAGTCGTGAACCCCTTCGTATATGGTGCCGACACCATTTTCCTATTTCATTTGGGTTTGTATTTTACACATTATAAATAGGTTTTTAGGTTATTTTATAAAGTTTACTAGTAGTCACGTAGCTTGAACAATGTTCAGAGGATACACTTAGGATTTAGCATACTTTAAGAGAAAAAAATATTCGAGTGTGTTCTTTATTCAACCTTATGATTTTAATTAAAGAGTTGAATTTTATATTCTTAATTTGTCTGTGTAAGTGCTCAATTATGTTATTATACTTCATAATCTTTGCATTTATATTGATAATGCATAGCTAAATCCATAACTAGGGTTGTGGGAACCATGAAGAACTAACATGGTAAAATCAGATAGTGTGTAATTCTTGGAAGGTGTGTTAGGTTGTATTAATTAATCCTCTTCACTTTAACTATTTTTTAACGGAGGCCTATGTTAGAACTTGCCTAGTGTTACTTGCGAGATCAAGGAAGTAATGAATAGGAAAAGGTAATTAATAAGATTCGATTGAGATATTTTGGTCTATTTAGCCAAACTGGATTAAGAGGAGGTTGTACTAGGATAAAAGTAAGGGTTAGTAATGTCACATCATAGAGATAGATCATGTTTTGGGATGAAATTTACCTATCTGCTGGATTGAAGGTTTAGGTGAATCTAAATAACTGTACTACACCTACACACTGGAAAATATTGCATTTAGCAGATAATACCAAGTTAGGGATTCATGGGGAATACATCACCCTAGTTAGCTCTTCTACTAATTTCTTATCACCCACATTCATTTAGTTTTGTTATTTATCTTTCAACCCCCCACACCTTTCTAGGAGATAATAGGTTAATCATTCCTGTTTTACATTGAATTAATTCTTGAGTCTACCATATTCCCTAAGGTATCGACCATAATCTCAGTTAGGTTAATTACTTGAAAGCGATCACTTTATCTAAAAAAGAAGGCATGGCTTAAGTGATATCACTGGTGCACGGTTTTCAGAGCAAGTGACTCTACTTCTTTGCATTTGCGGATAATCCTTTGCGTTTGTGGAGGTTACGGTGGTTCTGCACTCTGCATTTGGGAGATAGGCTCCACATTTGTGGAGCACACGTATGTGACCCCCTCCCCTACCTTTTACTCTCCACGTTCGCGGATTGGTCACCATGATCACAGAGGTTATTTTTAGCATACTACTCTGTGATCGTGATCGCCAGCCGCATTCACAGAGAATGATTTTTAACTGAGCAGTATTAAAATCAAAAATCGCCATTTTAAACCTATTTTTGAATTTCCAAGTTTTTTGAGGCGATTGTGAAAAAGGATTTTTGAGGATTTTTGTTGAGTAAGTATTTCTGACACTATTTTAAGTGTTTTCCATGGATTTTATCTTGATTTTGTATTGAATATCATGATTTTCAATGTTCAAAATTGGAGATTTTAGACCATGATTTTAAATCTTTAAAGGTTGATTTCTCCTTTGATTTAAACTTGATTTTAGTGGGATTTTCACCCATGAACATTCTTCGTGTAGAAATTGATTTTAAAGTCAATTATTTTAGATTTGAGAACTTTGGATTTTAGCCCTAAAATTGACCATTTCCTCCCAAGCCTAATTCATGCCAATATGTGTATCAAAATGCACCTCTTGATGTGTAGTTTATGATTTTGATAGTGATTGAGCGGTTCAGGGATCGTTCAGAGCTTAAGTTGATTGAAATCTTGTCCGAGTGTAGGTTTGGCTTCGAGGTAGGTTCAATTAACCATTTTGGGACTGGATTTTAGTCATTAGACGTGTTTATGTGATAATTATAAGATCTTCTTGATTCTTGAGTAATTGGATTAATTTGTTACAGTTGTGATGGGATTGTGATTCCAGTTATGCTAAAAATTGAGTAAATTGCGATCCTAATGATGTATTAAGGTGGAATCTTGTGAAATGATATATTTTGGGCTAGTAATGTGATATTATGAAGCTCGTGATATTAATTATGCAACTATGTGGACATTTGATGGTTTTGGAAATACTTGTGGGGATCATGAGTATACTATTGGAGTATTTTTTATGACTTTTGAGGCATCCTGAGGATTTACTAGTATAACTTGGGAACCAATATATTTTGGTTAGTATTGTGATAATACGAGGCTTGGGAGACTATTTGGGAGATTAAATGATAAAATTTAAACATTGTATTTTATATATTAGAGGATTGTGAGACTATCTTGGGGACTTATGGAGTTCGACTTCTTTGACAGTTAGACTATAGATGATAGAGTGATGATGCAAGGCTTGTTGAAAGTGTTGTGGTACTAGTCGGTATACTTGACCTAGCATTTATGAGGTTATGGATATTGTTTCCAATTATCATTATATATAACGCTATCACAACTTATGCTCGAATGGTTGAATTGGCATGCACATATTATATACTGTATAATAGCATTGGTATACACATATTATATACTCCATTATAGCATTGGTATGCACATATTATATACTCCGTTGTTGCATTGGTATGCATTTAGCTTCATACTTTATTGTTTCAATGGCACACATTTCATAATCTTACTGTGGCATTGGCGTGCACATATTTTATATTATATTTGCACTACTTGAGGCCTGCGATGCCTTGTGGTATTTCGGTACATGTCTTGCGATGCCCTCAGGTTCTGTCTTATAGCTCAGCTCACTATGTATCCCGACCCTGTGATGATCGTGATTACACATACATTTCCTGTGACATCCACGAGTTCTATCTTGAAGCTTTGGCTCAATAGATGTGTACATCTACCTGGTGATAGTTGTGATTCCACCTCATTCATGGCCTGTGATGCCATTGCATCTATACATTTCATATGCATTGCACTGTTGGTCATACTTTCTATATTTACCTATTCTTATGTGTATCTTTATTATGCACTAACCTTTTTTGATGTAGGTGTTAGGATTCTTTGTTATTACGTACTTGTTTGATTTCTCTTATCCAGTCGGTTGAACCTACTAAGTATATTTCTATGTACTCACTCCTACTTTGTCTCCTCCCTACAGATCGAGCACAGGGACACCCCAGGGTGGTTTATATCATTCCACCAGAGTTTACTTCTATCTACCTCAGATCCTACTGATGAGGCTCTGACTTCGAGATGCTTGGACCCTTGAATTTCCTTTTTATTGCTTATATCTCATACTTTGTACCAGACATTATGGGAAAACCTTGTATTTTTATTTAAGACAGTTGTATTACTCCTTTGCACTATTTTAGATGCTCTTGTACTCACAACTCTAGAGTTTTGGGATTTCTTTTGAGTTGGTGTGAATTGTTCCGCTTTATTCACTCTTGTTTAGTCGTGATTCGATTTTGGGTCGTGACACGCTCAAGATAAGGAAGAAAGTACAACAGTCTCAACATAGTCTCATAAAGCAAGAAAGTAAAGACTTATCTTTAAAGTATGGGAACTCACTAAAATCTTTAAGCGTGATATCTAATTCTAGGAATGATAGTGAGGAGTAGTCTCATCGTCCGTCCTACATGGTTAGATCATGTAATAAAAGAGTATGTGTTAGTACATGAAATGTACTAAGTATGTAGGCATGCAATGCATCAAACATAACATCATAATCAAAATAATAATATGCCTGAACATATTAATAGAATAAGGATGAGAGGTGAATAATCAATGCATCTTTAAAATCATGAAGGGCAGTGACAGTTCTAGGATGTTAACTCAGGGGGTTCAAAATATAAAGCTAAAAAATAATACTTTAAGTGGAATTCTAACCCTGAGCATGAGGGTTCATTTAAAAAGAGACCTTCCACTATGCTAGACTTTGCTTATTGTTTAAGAGGTGTAAGTTTAGTATATATACAAAAATATAGAAATTCTACCTTATATATATAGTGTAATTTTTTGCCAAGGGGGTTCGAATAAACCCTCTCCTTAGGTCCGCCCTTGATGAATGAAAGAATTTAAAAATATTTCATAACCTAGCATACATACATATGTGAGAATAAGACCATAACCGACAATAAGAGCATGCATACTATCATATGGAATCCTGATGTTGCTTCTACATCAGAAAAATAGTAGTCTACTTGCCAAGGTAGACAATCCGTAACCCTATGGGCTCTATCCCAACACAGTAAGTGTCATATGTGGATCCACTTACATAATAATATCATATAGACACATAACATAATCCTATGGTGGCACATACTTATGACACAAGAGGATTTATATAAGGACCCTTGGGGATAGTCCCCCTCACTTAAGCTCATTCGGTGCTAAGTCAAATCTCATGAAATACATAATCATGAAATATACATAGATGTCATCATAATTCGTAATTGATCAAAATCATAGTTATTTATCAAAATCATACTTTCATGGCATGTAAAATATGTACATGACCTCATAAATCATTTCGTAACATAAGAATAGTCCATCTATATGACTTACATAAAGTATGGGTATATTCTAATTATCATTTTTGTACATGACTTGCATAAAGTGTGGGTATACTCCAATTGTCATCTTGTACAAATATTAGGGTCTTAGGTCAACCTTATAATCATGATCATAAGCATACTTTTATACTTGAAATCTCATTCATGAAAACATAGCTTAACATAGGAAATTAGGGCAAAATATGGGTTCATGAATAATTGAAGCTAAAATCATGAAATTAGATTAAAACATCATATGATATCAATGCAATTTAAGTATATTCAAATCATAATTAAAAGAACCCATATCAATTTCATAAGCCCTAATCAACATACACTTGAAATCCCTTGAAAATCAATTTGAAAATCATGCAATCCATGTAAATCATCATATTTCATATATAATAAATTAATTTAATCATGTACAAATCATAATTCAATACTTAAATAGAAATAATGAAATTCCATAAAACTTGTGCTTGAACATGAAAGAAAAGTGAGTTTATATTCGGGCTCTATGGATGAAAGTAGTCCATAGATGAAGCCCTACATACCTTGGAGAAGAAACTTAGGAAATCTAGAAGAACTTGACCTTGAATTCTTGAGAGAATTGGAGCCCTTATGCTTCAATGGTGAATCCTCTTGAGAGAAAAGACTTAAGAGTCTTTATTAGAGAAATTTGAGAGTGAATGAGTTTGGGAGTATTTGAGGGTAGTTTTAGTTGGTTTGGGGAAGTTAGGATAGTTATTAGGGTCAAAACAATATAGTTTAGGGGTTAGACGAGTAAGAAATGACTAGAAAGTCCTTCATTAAAATTCTGCCAAACCCATTCATGATACGATCTATGAGTCATAGACTGAAGTATGACTCATAAAGCAAGATTTCATCGTGTGGAAGTTCAGATCTTTGAATATGTCTCTGATTATCTATCTACAAACCTATGTTTACTACCCGTAGTTCCATTTATGAGTAGTATAATCCCCTCGTAGACTGACCCCATACTTAGCAAAGTTTCACTTTATTAGCCCCAAACTATGACACTAATTTACGGTCCATAAAAAGGACCATGATCCGTAAAAGCCTCTTGTGGTTTCCCTCCATGCTTAGACAAATCTTCAAATTTTCAGACCCCACTTACGACCACTATTCATGACTCGTATTTCAATGTACAAATCATAAAATGTCTTTGTATATCAACTTTCAGTTTCCAAAATCTTTCCAAGGAACTCACCTTATATCATAAGGCCTATTTATGACCTGTAGTTTAGAGTACGAGCTATACATAGGCTCGTATAACCTGCCATTCTAACATTTCTGTAACTTTTCTATTTTCTAACTTTTCAACCTATGGAGTGTTACAATATCTCTCTCTTGGGATCATTCATCCTCAAATAAGATAAAAGCAAGCTTGAGTAGATTAGAAACATAACCAATAACCCATCATGAATGCAAAATCCAACTTAAGACATCAATTTCATAAAATTATCAAACTTATGCATCAAATATCATTTGAAAACAGTCTCATAATCATGCATACATGCAACACGATAAGGAAAAATATATACGTAATGATTTGGAGAAATGTTCATATTTAGGTACCTTAGGCTTGAATAGAAGGAAAAAGATAAGGATATCGCTTTATCATGTCTGCTTTCGCTTCCCAAGTAGCACTCTTGACTTGTTGGTTCCTCCATAACGTTGACACATGGACACATGGAACACCGGATGCACCATAGCAAACTCTAATGGAAAATTTAAATCATAGGCTACCTTCCCAATTCAACTTAAGATCTTGTAAGGCACCATATATCTAGGGCTTAACTTGCTCTTTTTTTGTCAAAATGCATTACACCCTTCATACGAAAAACCTTCAAATAGACCTAATCATATTCATCAAACTCGAGGTTCCTTCTTCTAGTGTTGGAATATGAATTTTGGTGAATTTGGACCTATAACCCTTTACTTTCTCTATAGAATCAAGTATCAAATCCAATCCAACCAATGAAATTTTCCAAACTTCAAACCATCCAACTGACGATCTATATCGTCTACCATACAAGGCTTTGGATGGTTCCATCTCAATGCTTGAGTAAAAACTATTATTGTAAGAAAATTCAATAAGAGGTAGGTGATCATCCCAACCACCCTTGAAGTCAACTACACATGCCCTCAACATATCTTCCAATATCTGGATTGTTCTTTCAGGTTGTGTATCTGTTTGAGGATGAAATGTGATGCTTAACTTTACCTTAGTATCAAGATCCTTTTGGAAAGATTTTCAAAAATGAGAAATAAATTGGATATTGTGGTTCGACATGATAGACAAAAGAATCCCATGCAATCTTACCAACTCTTGGATATAGACCTTAGGATTATTCTCAACTATAAGAAGTCTTCATGGGGAAAACGAGGGCCAATTTTTTCATTCTTCCACAACCACCCATATTGAATCATATTGCTTGAGGGTCCTTGGCCAATCTGTAATAAAATCTATATTCACATCCTCCCACTTTCAAGTAGGGATCTTAATATCTTGGGTCAAACCACCTGGTCTTTGGTGTTCAACTTTTACTTGTTGGCAATTTGAACATCTTGCGACGTGCCTTGGTATGTTCTTTTTCGTGGCATTCCGCCAATAAACCTCTGTCAAATCTCTATACATTTTGGTGGATCCCAAATGAATAGAATACCAAGAATTATGAGCTTTATCTAGTATCTTCTCCCTTATATCACCAACATTAGGAACACACAACCTCCCTTGGTAATGAAGTACTCCATCTCCTCCTAGTAAGGAAACCTCAATATTCATATCAACTATCAACTTTTTCAACTCAACCAAGTTAGAATCCTTGTCTTGAGTTACCTTAACCTCTGCTATCAAAGACGAACCCATTCCACTTTGGACATGTACGCCACTATTGTTCGAGCCATTTAACCTCATACCCAAATGAACCAAATGCTGAAATTCCTTGACTAATTCCTTCTTTTCATCCTTAATGTGTGCAATGTTTCCCATAGATACTCTACTAAGTGTATCGGCTATAATATTTATTTTTCCGGGGTGATACATCACACTCATGTCATAATCCTTTAGAAGTTCCAACCACCATCTTTGTCTTAGGTTCAAATTCCCTAGGTTAAACACATATTGCAAACTCTTATGGTCCGTGAATATGTCAACAAGCACCCCATATAGATAATGTCATCAAATCTTTAATGCAAATACAATTGCCGCCAATTCAAGATCATGGGTTGGGTAGAGTACCTTTCTTACACGTTCATTTGCCTTGAGGCATATGCAATAACCTTACCATGTTGCACAAAGCACAAACCAACCCTACTGTAATGACCCTCTAAGTCATTTTCCTTATACTGTATCCGTTTCGTTGTTTAGAGCGTTCCTAAAGCGACCCCATATCATTTATGACCTGCTAAAAATTTCAGATAAACTCAAGAAAAAAATTAATAGATTTTAATAAGTGGTGGAAGGAACATATAATTCCCATCATAATAAGTGTCCGTCAATGGGATTCCATAATTAAATTTTCAAGTTGGTAATTTATGTTTATACATTTTAATCCAAAATTTTTATTTCACATATGCTATTTTCACTTTGTATTGAAAAAATAATTTTGATAAATGATATGATTTTGGGGATGCAGATATAATTAACATCTTTTGAATTCTTCATATGATGTACAAGGTTTTGCAAATACTCTTGTATTTTTTTATATAGTTTGAAATAGATTCTGAGTTACCAGCTCTTCACTTATCTATAAAAGGCTCTCTAGTGATTTTTCTTCTTTGAAATGAAACCTCTCCTTTAGTATAGGAAAAAGGATCTTTTGAAAGTTATATTTCTAGAACAATTTATTTGCATTACTAGGACATTTTCATGAATATAATTCCAAATAATTTGGCATTTTTTTCCAATTCAATAAAGTCTTTATGGATTCCAGTTTAAGTTTGAATATTGATAGTTGATTTTCTGATATCCTATAACTTTGCGTTTCTATTTCAGTGCAGTCAAAATATAAAAAAATTCAATTGCTTAGTCAATTAGTATGAAAATGATTTTTTAAATTCAAAATGACATTAAAATACAACTATTTCATTGAAGAATGAGTTAGATCTGTTTTTCGGACATGAAAAATAGAATATTATGATTTGACCACACTGAATAATACATAATTTTTAATATATGCTACTTGCTATCATCTAATTATTTGAGAACATTGAAAGTCAACCTTTGTTATACATTTTTTTGGATGTAATAGTACATGAGGAGATGCAAACCAATTAGATAGTTTTGAGGTGAATCGTGAAGGGATCAAGATTGATGCTATACTAAAACTATGTTCTAAGAGAGTTTTGCTCTTTATGCTTCCTTTATCACTTAGAATGTGAATAAACATGTAATTTAGCGACCACATTTTTACAAATAAATATTTTTAAGAGATCTTGTTCAATATGTTGGTAAATTTTGTTGGGCTCGGCTAAATCATTTCTTTTAAGAAGTCCACACAAAATAGGAAAAAATATTTTTAAAATTGTGAACCTTTTAATATAAGAAGTCAATCAAAATTGGCTTTAGCCTATGTTCAACCTTATTAGGATCCCTTTTTAGTAACTCAAGTCATTTTGTGTTTCTCTTTCTTAAAACTAAAGTTATTCTCTTTGAATTCTTCAATAAGTGATAAATGCTAGCATGTCGTATTCACTTCCTTTTTTTTGAAATGTTTTTTAATAAAATCAAATTGTGACGATAAATTTGTTAAGTTGAGGTGTGAAGAGAGATCCTTTAAGTTCATTTGGGGTTATCAACATGTCTCAAGAAACGAAAAAACTTGTTGCATCAGCTTTGTACTTATGATTTCGGGTGCCTACAACACAAACATTTTAAACTGGAATGCAGGTACTTTTAGAAAAAGTCATATCAACTTTCTGGAATGCAAGTACGTTTAGAAAAAGTCGTATCAATTTTCATACTATTTTATTAGTTCTATGGACATTTTGTATTCAAAAGGATCTTTCCTAAATTAGATATACTAATCAAGAACTCCTTTGTATTACCTTTTGCATGTCTTACTAATCTTAGTATCAAATGTTCTACACCCAACATTAAAATGCAGATGTCACGACCCAGGACTAGGACCTAGGAGTGTAGGAGTCACACAGTGAATAGAAACCCGAGAGTCCCTAAACATGCCTCATAATATACATTCGTACATCATTTGTTTGGAAGCACATTGATATATATTAAACATATAATTCTAAGAGAAGCGGGGCTTTGGACTTAAGTTATGGGGATGTCATAGGGAAAGAAATTTACATGAGTTAACATAGCACATAGCATATAAGAACTAAGGGACGAGTAAGTACGACCCACACTGTGGGGATAGAGAAAGGCTTAGGACTTTCCATATCTCCACATCTCATCGTAATCAATCATCATATCATAATATATATCGAGAGATAGACATAGGCATAACCTTCATAAGCAACATACAATAAGTATAGTAAGACTGTACGTTGAATTTACAAGATATTTGACAATGCCTCTAACATATGGAATAAAACAGGGGCCAAGACATGTCCTGAGCTCACTCTCAAAGTAAAAACATAAACATTATATTATAAAAAGGTAGATAGGAGGTGGCTTGTCCTTGGATAATAGGACTCACCAAAAGTAACTCTTTGTCAATCAAGCTAGTCATCAAGAGGTGGAAGATGATAGTTTTTGGTCCCTACATGGTTAAATCATGTAGGCAAAAGAGTATGCGTTAGTATGTTTGAATGTACTAAGTATGTGAGCATGCAAATGCTCATGAACATGTATTCCTGCAAATTAATGTTAGATAACAAGGAACATATATCTATAGAAAGAAATATATAGGAAAGAAGATCATATCAATATGCCATGAAATCCATGATATGTGAGTGCCATAATAGTTACACATATCGGGGATGAGACCTCAATAGACATAAAAGACCAAGTGCGCTATGACTTGGAAGGATGCGATGTACTTGCCAAAGGTAGACCTTAATCCTTATGGGAACACCATCCAATTCGGAGAAGTAACCTCTCCTTAGGGGAACAACACCCATTTCGAAAAGGATTTCCATACTCATCTACCTACCATATGGGAACAACACCCTTTTTAGAGAAGTAACTTAACTTACGAGAAAAAAACCCATTTCTGAAAGAATTTCCATAAACATATAATAATCATCCACAAAGGGCATAAATATGAACCTATGTTTAACACATAGTTAATGAGAAAGAGTAAGGGCCCTTGGGGATAACCCTCCCACCTATAATTCCATTCATTGCTAAGTCATCATCCCACGAGAATATATATACATATATTTGCTTTTAAAAAAGAGAAACGTCTTTCAAAACACTTCCATGCATACTTGGGCTTAAGAGACAAACATTCTTCATAATCATGTATACTTAGGCTAAAACGCCAAATCATACTTCAATTCATGAATACATGCGTAAGAGTAGCTCATTCATTCATATCCGTGTGGGTGAATCCTCAGTTTGAGTGATTAAAATTTTAATCATAGACATTATGTGATCACAATCTTGTCATACCCATACTTATTCATAAATCATAGTCATAATCTCATTTGGGCTTAACCCATATCATATACTTCATAAAACCAATGCTCATATATGCAAATACCATGAATGATGATGAAATAGCATGGACAATTAGAATTCATAAGTTAAAACTCATAATAGGAAGAATCTATATGAAATTCATAATTAAATTAATAATTAAAGCTTAAATAACATTACCCATGTATAGATTAAAAGCTTAAAGGGACATGCATAATTGGACTCTCATAATAACAATGCAATTCATCATAATTGAACTAATTTCACTTTAAAATCATCAAATAAGTAAAACTTATACTTCAATTTAATTAAATCAATACTAATTTAAAAGACCCATATTAAAAGTAACCTTGAATTTCATAGAAATTGAGAAAAGTAGAAATTGGGGACTTCATGGTTTAAAGGGACCATGAATCAATCCCACATACCTTAGCTAATTTAGAAGAAACAAGAAGAAATTGATTTGAGAAGAAGGTCCTACCTTAAGATCCAAGCTAAGTCTCCAATGGAACTCTTGAGAGTAGTTCTTAGAAAAGAGAAATTGAATATTCTAAGTGTATGAAATGAATTTGAATATGAAAAGAGGAGTATAGGTCAATTCAGATGTTTACGAGGGCTTCAAAACTCTAAAACGACCTTAGTAAATAACCAATATTACAATTAAACTATTAATGAAACAAGCATGAAAAAATGTTGTTAGGGGTTCTAGGAAAGGCACCATGGGTCGTGTGAAGGACCACAAGTCATGGTAGGGGTTGTGGTGCTACACTTGGCCAAGAATCGAGACAAGGCCAACTCAACTGAAGGCTACACGGTCCATCTCGAGGCACACATGTCATTTGAACCTTCCATTTCAATGATGAAAGTTCTGAGATGGTAATTCCACACTTAGAACCACATTCTGGGGAGAAATCACCACCATATTACCTCACCATGGAGTGTGGGAGGTCACACGATCCGTTTGGTGTCTCCTGGTAGCCTGCCTTAGCCAAAAACACAATACAATCCATGCACAGATGGACTTTACAAAAATGAGCATAATTTCTCGATCCGAACTAAGAATTAAGTGAAACTAGATGCATTGGAAAGCTAACTCAAAGAGCTTCAATTTGATACTTAGTAGACCTCCCAGTTCTGATTTTTCTAAGAGATATGACTATTTAAATTTTACACTTCTAATGGTTCACATGAAAATCTTAACCAATGAGAGTCCTTTGAACTTTGGCTAATGAATGAGACCCATGACGACCATAAACCACATAAAAATCTTACAAATCAGTGAACTTCGTATCGATAAGGTTTTTAAAATTCTAGGTTGTTACATCATCTCCTCCTCAGGAACATTCTTCCTCGAATGGGCTAGAACATAGCTTAAAAAGCTTGACTTAAACCTGAAACATTTGAACACGAAGACATAATGCAATATTCATTACATGAAAATTATAAAATCACCAAAACTCCTGTCAAAACATATTTTAAATCATTTTTGTGCACATGTATGCATGTAATGTTATGAAACACAAGAGTGAGAGAATTAGGACCATTTATAATAGGAAGGACATGAGCAAAAGAGATAGGGATATTGCCTCATCATGTTTTACTCCGCTCTTAGCTAGCACTCTTCACAGTTGATCCACCCTAAGTACTTTAATCAAAACCACATCCTTGTTTAGAAGACACTTCACCTGCCAATCCAAAATTTCAACCAAAACCTCTTCGTAAGTCAAGTTTCTCCTCAACTTCAACACCCTCTAAAGGCACAACCGAACTAGGATCACCAATCCACTTCCCTCAAATCCCGATATGTATTAGTGGATCCTGGGTGTGTAAAATGATAAAAGTTGTGGGCTTCACTCATAATCACCACTCTAAGATCATCCACGTCCAAATCACACAACTAATCTTGATACCGAAGTATATCATTTTCCCCTTAGGAGAAAACCCCACCTTCCTTTTGGCAAATAATCCATCCCGAGAATAACATCAAAATTGAACTTCACAAGATCACACAGAAAGACTTTATGCAAGCCAGAGATAGGACAATCCTAATAGACTCTTTGAGCAATAATAGACTCACCCACAGGAGTATAAATGGAGAAGGGCTCCCTTAAGGTTTCAGGACTCAAACCAAACTTAACAGTCAAAACAAGAGTCACAAAAAATAAATTTGCACCTTGATCAAGTAAATCATAAGCATCAAAATAAAAAAATTTCAACATACAAGTCACCATATTCGGAGTCTCCTCTACTTCCTGTCGTCCATGCAAGCCATAAAACCTATTACTCCTAGGAGAACCACCTTAAGGAACTCTTGGTTGGACTTGATCACCTTGAGTTACTTGACCCTGACCCTTCTTAACAGTTTTAGGATAGTCAACAATTTTATGGCCCATATCACCACATCCAAAGTAAGTACTTTGACCCCTCAAGCATGCACTGAAGTTACTCTTCCCACACCTGCCATACTGAGGAGGTAATGGCCCACCTCCAACCTATGCCCTAAGAAGAGGCGCTCTAGCATGGGCAACCTTTGCATTAGAACCTTGGCCCTGTTTGAAGGGACTAAAACCACCACCATTCCTAGAGTTGGAGAACTTACCATCATAACAGGCCCTCTTAGAACTATTCACCTTCCTTTTCTTGAGCTTCTCCCTTTTAATCTATTCAGCATAAGTCATAAGCCTGGAAATGTCCTTATCCTAAATAAGTATAGCCGTACGACATTCTTTCATAACTAAATCAGAGATCCCAGAAATAAACTTGTGCATTCTTGCACGGGGATCAACCACTAACATAGGATCATACTTTGAGAGCTTTGTAAACTTGAGGGAATAATCCTTCATAGTCATGCCACCTTGTCTGAGATTGATAAATTTTATCATCTTGGCCTCCCTAAGTTCAAGAGGGAAGAAACTATCCATAAAAGCAAACTTGAAATCTCCTCAACCAACCTGGGTATCATCAACCCTCAAAATCAACCACTGAGTATACCACACCTAAGCCACATCCTTCAACTGATAAGAAGATAGCTCAACCTTCTTCTCAGAAGTCATTCCCATAACAGTCAACACTTTAGAGAGTTTACCAATACATTCCTATGCATCCTCATCAATTTTTGAACCATAGAACTTTGGAGGATTCATCTGGGTAAAATCTCTTACTCTAGCAGTCGGAGTCTGGACTTGAAGAGGCCTATCACACCTGATTAGCCATGGCTTGAACTTGCATGGAAAGGGTAGCACGAAGCTCATTAGGAGTAACCGTCTCCCCCATATGATCTTGAGCAATCGGGTCCTCATTTATTGGGGCTTGCCTAGGTAGAAGAGCTCTTCAGGGAGGCATCTTATGAAAGAGTATCAAGGACATCATCAGAGTCAAGAGTTTAATTACACGGTCCATAACATGACATAAGAAATGAAAAAGTGAGATAATTCCTAAAATGCCACCATAGCCTCCCACTCATAGGTATGGTGCATTTCACACCCATGAATAGGACTCTACTTGACAGGGCCTATTGGTCTTCGAGGGTCATTTATAAACCTAGTTCTTTAATACCATATTTTTTATGACCTAGGACTAGGGCCTAAGGGTGACACGTCAAATAGGAACTCGAGAGTCCCCAAATAAGACTCATAACATACATTCACATATCATTAGTTTGAAAGTGCATCGATATATGTTAAACACAAAATTCTAAGGAAAGCGGGGCTTCAAACTCAAGCTATGGGGATGTTATAGGGGAAGGGATTTATATGAACTCACATAGCACACAACACATAAGAATTAAGGAGTGGGTAAGTATGAGTCACGCTATGGGGATAGAGAGGGGCTTAGGACTTTTCACATCTCCACATCTCATCATAAGCATATCATCATATCATAATATCATAATATACATTGAGAGATAGACATAGGCATAACCTTCATAAGTAGCATACAACAAGTATAGTAAGATCGTATGTAGAGTTTACAAGATATTCGACAATGCCTCTAACATATGGAATATGATGGGGTCCGAGACATATCCCAGGCTGACCCTCAAAGTAAAGACATAAACATCATATCATAAAAAGGTAGATAGGAGGTGGTTTGTCCTTCAATGATAGGACTCACCATAAATAACTCTTTGCTAATCAAGCTTGTCGTCAAAAAGTGGAAGATAAAAGTCTCTGATCCCTACACGGTTAGATCATGTAGGAAACAAAGTATGCATTAGTACGTTTGAATTTACTAAGTATGCGGACATGAAAATGCTCATAAACATATAATCCTACAAATCAATGTTAGATGAGAAGGCACACATATATATAGAAAGAAATATATAGGAAAGATTATCATATCAATATGCCATAAAATCTATGATGTGTGAGTGCCATAATACTTACACATATCAGGGATGAGACCTCAACCGACATATAAGATCAAGTGAGCTATGACTTGAAATTCCAATGTTCACCCTACACCAGAAGAAAGGGTAATCTACTTGCCAAAGGTATACCTTACTCCTTCTTACGAGAACACCACCCATTTTTGAGAAGTAACCTCTCCTTACGTGAACACCACTCATTTCGAAAAGGATTTCCATACTCATCTACTCACCTCATGAGAACAACACCCATTTTGGAGAAGTAAGCTTAACTTACGGGAACAACACCTATTTCGAAAAGGATTTCCATAAACATATCATAATCATCCACAAGGGGAATAAACATGAACCTATGTTTGGCACATAGTTAATGAGAAAGAGTAAACGCCTTTGGGGATAACCCTCCCACCTACAATCCCATTTAGTGCTAAGTCATCATTCCACATGAATATATATACATATAAATCCTTTTAAAAAGGAGACAAGTCTTTCAAAACACTTTCATGCATACTTGGGCTTAAGAGATAAACATTCTTCCTAATCATGCATACTTAGGCTTAAAAGTCAAATCATACTTCAATTCATGAATACATGCATAAGAGTATCTCATTCATTCATAACCATGTTGGTTAATCCTCACCCATAGTGCTTAAAATCCATATCATATATATTATGTGATCACAATCTTGTCATACCCATACTTGTTCATAAATCATAGTCATAATCTCATTTGGGCTTAACCCACATCATGTACTTCATAGAAACCAGTGCTCATGTATGCAAATGCCATGAATGATGATGGAATATCATGGGAAATTAGAATTCATAAGTTAAAATTCATAATAGGGAGAATCTATATGATATCCATAATTAAATTAATAATTAAAGCTTAAATAACATTACCCATGCATAGATTTAAAGCTTAAAGGGACATGCATAATTGGACTCTCATAATACCAATGCAGTTCATCATAATTGAACTTAATCCACTTTAAAATCATCAAATAAGTACAACAAATACTTCTATTTAATTAAATCAATACTAATTTAAAAGATCCATATTCAAAGTAAGCTTGAATTTCATAGTAATTGAGAAAAGTAGAAATTGGTGACTTCATGGTTGAAAGGGACCATGAATCAATCCCACATACCTTAGCTAATTTAGAAGAAACAAGAAAAAAATCATTGGAGAAGAAGACAAGATAAGTCTTTAATGACACCCTTAAGAGGAGTTCTTAGAAGAGAGAAGTTTAATATTCTTAGTGTATAAAATGAATTTGAATAGTAATAAAGGAGTATAGGTCAATTCAAATGTTCAGGAGGGCTTAGAAAGTCTAAAACGACCTTAGAAAATAACCAGAATTATAAATAAACCATTAACAAAATGAGCATGAAAAACAGTTGTCAAGAGAAGGAACCATGGGTCATGGGAAGGACCACGGGTCATGGTAGGGGTCGTGGTGCTACACTTTACCAAAAATCCAGACAAGGACAACTCAATTTAAGGCTACATGGTCCATCTTGAGGCACATGGGTCATTTCAACCTTCCATTTCGATGACAAAAGCTTTGAGCCGATAATTCCACACTTAAAACCATATTTTGGGAAAACATCATCACCAAAGTACATCACCATGGATCGTGGGAGGTCACACAGTCCGTTTGGGTCTCCGGGTAACTTGCCTTAGCCTATAACACAACACAATCCCTGCACAGATGGGCTTTAGAAAAATGGTCATAACTTCTCGATCTGAACTTATAATTAAGTAAAACTAGATGCATTTGAAAGCTAACTCAAACATATTCAATTTGTTAGGTCATATACTACCCAACTATTCTTGTGCTAAGATATATGACCATTTAAAGTTAACCCTTTCAATGGTTCATATGAAAAGCTTAGCCAATGGGACTCGTTTGAACTTTGGCTTGACGAATGAGACCCTTAAATATGTCATATAACTGCTGCTGGGTATGATACAAGTATGACTCTTTTGTGGGTAGTACACTTAAATTATAACTCTTCGAAGCAACAATATATGTGAAACACCAGTGAAATAGGGAAAATCCTACAAAAAATATTATAGAGACAATAAAATATCTATCGAAAGAGAGACAAGAAATAAAGAAGTGATATAATTTTTTGTTGAAAGAGAAAATCCATGTATTATGATTGAAACAAACTCAATTTATACTTGAGAGGAGAAGAAGCTAAGAAAATATTTATTAGAATTGCACAATCCAAGCAATTTAATGTGTTGTAAATTTTTAGTTAACACATCTAAAAGAGTATGAAATTTCTGTGATATTTGTGTACGATTGACATTGAACTCATTGGGAAAATGAGAAATTAAAAGTATTTTTCTTTCTCTTGCATTTGTTGTAAATATTTTACCGTCTAAATGTGATACCTCATAACTCTATTGTTACATGTATCTATGTTTCAAGACTCATTCTTACATGTGGGATGTTGATTAGGGTCATAAGAGACTTCTAGCACTTAGTCGAGTTCAAAACTTCCCTATAAATTGAGTTTCTAGTGTTAGATTATACAAGAGTCAACTTTAAATGACCATAACTCTTAGAACCCAAATAATCAAATATCCTATACCGTACCAAATGAAAAATCTTTGAATTATATTTTCAACGTAACTAATTTCACCTCATTTGGAGTTCGAAGTAAAAAGTTATGGTTGTTTTACTACAGATTGCAAGAGTAGAGTGTACTTACGAAACCTACTTACGGACCGTGGATTAAAGTACGACCCGTCTAGTATCTCATGGGAAAAATTCTTGAAAAGCCATTTTTGAGCCTCAGACTTGATAGACGGGTCGTAGAAGTATCTACGGGCCATAGATTGGGGTGGAATCAATCCAGAGACCTCAAATTTTGCCCAAAAGTTTACGAAATGGTCCCTATGAACTGTGGAAGTTTCTACGGGTCGTGGAGGTTTCTATGGACCATAGGTAGGCCTGTGGATGACTTTTCTAGCCTTTTAAAAAAGGATATTTTTGTCCTTTTCCCCCTTTTAGAGCCTAATCCTGATGTTTTTACACCTAAATAAAGCCCTAAACACGTCAGTTCCACCTTTTTATGCTAAATCACATTCTCCAACATAGAGCAAGGTTTCAAGGAAGAAAAAGTCTAGGGTTTAAGCGAAAACTTGAGAATTCTTCCAAGCTATTCAAAAAATTAAACTTTCAGGTATGTAAGACTAACCAAAATAGTTATCTAAGTCGAGATTTTCTAATATTTTCAAAAATTACACATTGCGATTCAAAAACATATCTAAAACCCCTCTCATTCCAATACTTCAATCATTCAATATTTCTTCAACAGAGGGCGTCATATTAATAAGAAAAAAAGATAAATAAATAAATAAAATAATAAAAATAAAATTATGGACTACAAATAAAAATAAATACTAAAAATATTTAAATTATATTCCCCTGCAACGACACCATTTTTTGGTAACATCCAAAATATACTTCTGAAAAGAAATATAAACGATCGTTTGTAATATATTTACCCAACTTGTGAGTCGGGATCAATGCCACAGGGAATATAAAAAATTATTGTCAAGAGTAAAAATTTAACTTGATAGTCGTTATAAAAATTGGAGGGGGGGATTTAATTTAACTAAAAGAAAATAAAAAATAATAATAATAGCTTGCCATTTATTATTTATTTGCATCAAGATAAATAGAAGAAACTAGGAATGTGTTCCCATGATTTTATAACTTAGCAAGAATAATGTGTTAGTGATCTATTTCAATTTTTAGCATACAAAATGGTAAGTTAAGTTTATTAAACCCTTTGATTTAGTTGAGAGGTAAATTTCACTATGTTATTTGATCCATCCCCGCAGTGTGACATTACTAATCATTACCTATTGTCCTAGTGCAACCTTCCCCCTCCCCCCGATCCAGTTTGATTGATTAGACGAAAAAACATCAATCGAATCCTATTAATTATTCTTCTTTTCTATACATTACCTCCTTTATCCGGTAAGTAACACTAGATGAGTTCTAACGTTGGCCACTGTTAAAAAGCATGCAAAACGAAGAGAAGTAATTAATACATACATAAAATTTATTCAAGAATCACTTTTTACATTAACTTACTTTGTTAATCCATCATGGTTCCCACAATCTTAGTTAAAAAAATTAACTACTCATTATTATTAGAAAAACACAATTAAAATTTATAAAAATAAACTTACTTGTGTTAATCATAAATATTCAAGAACAATTGCTAAATAATCTTCCAATAATCAAGAATACAAATAAATAATAAGAGGAGATGAGACGAATAAATCAAAATTCTCCACTCTCCGCAACAACTCTTCCAAGAATTTCAAGCTTTAAAATTCTAAAACTCAAATCATGAGTAAGTGTTAAAATCTATTTTCAAGGTTGGTGTTAGTTGTGAAAGAATCATTTCTATGGACTATTTATAGATGTAGAAAAATAATCAAGTCCAAAATAAATTGAAAAACTCAAAACCCAAAGGAATTGGGTTTTCTCGTGAACTACTGCCTCAAACATTCTTTTGCCACTTGTTGATTGCCACGTGGCAATGATAACAATTGCAATTGTTGCCGCATACCTCTCTTCTCGTTATTTTATGAAATTTAATCTATCAAGTTGCCTGCTTAATTTTCCTTCTATAATCTTTCATTTTTAATTCATTTTAGCTCCACATTTCTTCATCTTCATGACAATTTAATCCTAAAAATAAATAAACAATTTAACATAATTCGTAAAATTTATGCTAAAAAGGATAAATAAAAGATCAAATATGAGGTAAATAATGATTAAATAAGTTATTTTTAGCCTCACATCGGTCAGTCCGAGAAGACTATTCAAGTGCTAAAGGATATACTTCAAGCCTGTGGTATTGATTTTGGTGCTAGATAGGATCAATACCTGGCTTTGGCAGATTTTGCGTACAACAAAAACTATCATTCAAGTATTCTGATGGCTCCTTTTGAGGCCTTGTATGGCCGAAGATGCAGATCGTCCATCAGATGGTTTGACACAGTAGGTGGTGAGCAGAGGTGTTGATATGTTAATAGAAGATATTCAACGGGTGTGGTTAATTCAGAGTAGATTGGTGACAACCTAGAGCTGTCAAAAGAGCTATGCTGATAGGCGAGTTTGGTCTTTTGAGTTTGCGGTTAGGGATATGGTTTGGTTGAAAGTCTCACCTTTGAAGGGTGTTATGATATTCAGTAGGAAAGTAAAGCTTAGTTTGAGGTTAATTGGTCTTTTTGAGATTATTGATAAGGGGGAAAGGGTTATAGACTTGCTTTGCTACCCAACCTGTCTTCAGCCCATCCTGTATTCCATGTTTTGATATTGCAACATTACATTCCAAATGAGTCTCATGCGATTTCTATGGATTCGATTGAGTTGATCCCAAACTTGACTTTTGATGAGTAGCCAGTGACCATTTTAGATAGGCAGGTGAGTAAGTTGAGGACTAAGTAGATCGCTTCTGTGAATGTCCAGTGGAGCCATAGGCCCAAGAGTAAGCCTACATGAGAGATAAAGTTAGATATGTGTTCTCGATACCCTTAGTTGTTTGAGTCTTCACGTATGTCTCTTATCTCATGTTCGAGGACAAATATTATTTTTAGTAGTGGATGATGTAATGCCCTCGAAGATCATTTTGATATTTTGAGTAAATTATCATTTTACCCTTTCCAAAAGTGGTCTTGAGTCATTTTTGTTCAAGTCAAAAAGTTAGATTTTGAAAACCTGCTAAAAAGTGGGAGTTTTTCTAAAGAATGAGTTTTAAAAGGCTTAAAGTTGGAAATTTTGAGTTTTGAGGTTATTTTGAGTTTCAAGTGTCGAAATTCAATTCCGTCTAGTCTATCAATTCTGGAATGTTGAATCTAGTCTAGGAGAAATTGCCAAACCAAAATAAGAGTTAAAACAAAGATTTTAAACCCAAAGTTACATTTTTAGTTCATTTTGGATAATTGGTTTAACTCTGGTGAACATTCAGAGTTCGGCAGCTCGAATCAAAATTCTCTAGGTTTTAGTGGTTTTGGGTGATGAAACTAACACTTGTAATGGATCCATTGTACTTTTAGAGATTTTGAGAATATTTTGACTTTTTGAGTCCGAAACTAGTTTAAACAATCTTTCTCGGGTTCTGGGCCAAGGAGGTTCTGAATTTTAATTCTGATGATTCCATTGAGTTTGGAACATCGTTTCTGCTAGGGTTCCCTATTTGGTTTGAGTTCACATATTTCCAAACAAATCCTAAAGGTCCTAATCTTGGTGTTTTTAGACTGTTATTGCTAGTGCAACATGTTTATGGTGCATGCTAGCTATTACTCCACGTTTGTTGGGTTCCCACCAGGTTCGCAGAGTGTAATGTGTCTAAAACTCCGCATTTTCGGGGATGGGGCATGCATTCATAGAGCATATGCTGCCTAATGAGTTGTCTGCATTTGTGTAGCTTCAGTGCCTCTTAGTCTCCACGTTCACAGTTTCTTCTCCGCATTCACGGAGCATTAAAGCCAATGAAATAGTGTCCAATTTTTAATGATTAGTTTAATTAATATTTCACCATTTTCAACACTCCAAGTTCTATTTTCAAGAAATTCTTTAAGATTTTTCAAGGCCAATTAATTGTGTAATTATTTTCTAACCTATTTCTTCAATTTTCATTGATTAATTTGTGTTTTCAACTTTTACTTTTAGGATTTTAATGGTGGATTTTGGAATTTTTTTGAACTTTGATTCCTAATAATAATTTGATGATTTCTCCTTCATTTTAACTCCATTTTAAAAATAGTATTCACCATTGAACTTCTTATCACTTAGAAAACATTTTCATGTATTAATTTTAATATTCTGCCCACTTTTTCTAGCATGAGATTTTGACCATTTTACCCTTTTTGTCCCAATTGATTGATTTTAGTGTTATTAGATGCATTATGTGATTGTGAGGCTATCTTTGAATAGAATTTGGTAATTCGGAGTATCATAGGAAGGGGAAAACTTTGGATTTGACTTGGTTCGAGTCTTTATCTGAGGCAAGTGGACTTCTAACCTTTTGTTAAGTATGATTGAATCTTGTATGCTCCTATGTGCAAGTAATTGAGTACTTTGGGGTAGAATGAGATCTTCTTAGGCTTTGATCATGAGTTCGATTTGCGTAATTGTTCATATGATGATTTCTTGGTTTATGGGCTAATTGTTGATTCATAATATATATGATCTTGTGTATTATTTAATGTTGATGTTGAGATGGATCTTATATTGTGATATGATTAATATTGGGATTAATTTAATATTGAGTCACTGATGATATTGATAATTTGTTAATTATTGAAATCATTATGATGTTGACACTGGAATATCATTAAGATCATGTGCATTGCATTCACTATTGTCTATGCATTTTATACTTGTGATGGCTATGACCGAGAGATGAGTAAGGTAAGATATGGGTTCGTGGTCAAAGTCTCTACCGGTCAATGCTAGCTGAGGTTTTTGCCAGCAAACAGAGGTATATGTCGATTGATATTGAGTCCGAGATCATTTCTGAATGGGTCTGAGGTATCTTCCGGAAAGGTGAGCATTAACCGAGGTCTTTGCCAATAATTTTTATGGATACATGGTCCGTGTGTGGTCCCTATGGGTTCCAATCTGATGCAATTAGCGGATGTGTATGATAGGATTGACATTCATCATAATTATGTGATATTGCATTGCATTATTCACATTTTATGGTATCCACTCCATCTTATATCATACTTGCTTTAATATTACCACTGTATTGCTTATGAGATTTTATATTCATCGTATCATTGACTTGTGTAATTGTTTGATTTATGTATATTAATGTCTATTGAGACATTATTCCAGGTGATGAGTATATCTCTATTATTGCATATTATATTGTTCTAAAACTTTTCTGAGTGTAGGGTTGTAGTTCGATGGATTGTGATTAGGAGTTAAGAAGCACTTGTATTCTTCATTTCTTTACTCTAGGTTAGTTCCATTTTGTTGAGTACCCTGTTATCTAGTGCTCACCCTTTGCTACACTTTTGTAGGTTGTGAGCCCAGTCCTACTTATTAGCTTCTAATATTCTGGATCGAGCTTCAGGATCACTCATGAGATAATTAACCTCTTATACTCTCGGTAGATCTTCAAGGATTTTATCTTAAGTTATATTCTATTTGAGGACTAGACATCGAGACTTGTATCTTTCATTTGAGTATTCTATATTTAAAGGCTTGTACACGTGACACCAGTTCTAAGATAGTTGCAATTTGATTTCTTCCGCTTATCTATCTTATTAGACTATTTATCTTTTGCTTTTATTATTATGTGGAGTTGTTTGAGTTTTGGGCTGACTCATCTCGGTGGGTAGGGTGAGTGCCATCACACTCAAATTTTGGGTCGTGATAGTTTGACTCAAGACCCAAGATTTTTTGTGCGAGTTTAAATCATTTTTAGTAATTATAGCCTCGAAATCAATCAATAGTTGACTTTAGTCAATACTCTTGGTAAATATGCTCGAATAAAAAGTTTGACAGCACGGTCAGCTTCATTTTTGTTTAGATGACCTTTTGTTCAATTTTAGAGGCTTTCAAGTGCATTTTGACCCCCCTCGATAGATTTAGATATTGGGAAGTGGGATTCACACCTGATTGCAATGACCTCCGCTGAAAGTTTTAGCTACGCTATTAAGTTTGAAATGTTGGATGAGACCAGAGCATCAAAATTAAGTATGAGTGATTGTTGAACAGTTTAGGCGACGGGTGATGTGGTCGAATGGGAAGCTACCATGTGGTAGGCCGCAAAAAATAAAAAAAAGAATAAAGGTATATATTCCAAAAAAAAATTTATAACACGACCAACAAGAGAGTGAAACTTTCACATGCGACATTTTAGACATTTCTTGAGTTGAGTTTCATTCTTTTCTAGAGTACCTTTGATGCATGTTATTCTACTTAACCATATTACAAATTGTACATTTCACGTATGGATTTCAATCAATGCTGCATCTTTTCATGATGAGATATAAGTGCCACAGATCCTCAACAGATGATTCATTGAAGATTTTGAGTATTTTTAAGGTTTTGATAAGACGTCCTAGCATTCAGAGAATTATCTTTTTTTTTAGTTTATATCTTTCTTTGCATAGTTTTGAGGTAGCTTTGGACATGTGTTGACACCTTTTTTATATTAATAGTGGCTTCATAGATTGAGTCAGATAATATACTTTACAATTTATGTTGAAACCATTTTATTAATATTGAGTTATTCAGTAAATTATTCTTTCCTTACTTGGTTATAGATATTGATATCCCAAAACTCACATAAATATTGTTTTTGGTTCTTTAGTGTTTTTCACTAATTAGACATGTGACGTGATCAAGTGGTTCACTTGAGAATCAATAATGATTTCTAAGTATCGGCCACGCCTAGGGTACTCTCTCGAGGAATGACATTTAATTTTTTTTTGTTGTAAACATCATACAGAGGATGAAGCTCAAATTCAGAGAAGATTCTAGAGATAGCATGGCACAGGAGAGGTGGAGAGAAGATAGAAGCATCAATTAGGAAATCCTATTTGCTTAAACAATTTTTTAAATAGGACTATGTCTTGTTTTGGACTGGACCAGTCACTTTTCAATTTTTCTTTGGTTGTTTTTGGGCTACTTTGGCCCATTTTGTATAGATTTTATTTGGCTGAAATAAAGGAGGGAAAAACTCCACCATTTTTTTTTCAAAAAAGTTTAAAAAGTACACAAGATTATCTGTAAGGTTCTTCTTAAATACAACTACCCTGAAATAGCAAAGTATATTTAATGCGCATTGAATCTTTATTCAATGTGGATATGCAGGAGTGGGTAGGTATTGCTGTGAGTCCTCTATATAATGATGTATTTTCTTCATTTTTGTTCATCTGAACCTTTGATTTATAATTTTCTACCCACTAATCTTTTCTTCCTCAGTTATTTTCTCCATAAAACAACCCTCTCTTTGGTTCTTTTACCTCACTTCCCTCTCATAGAAAGCATCACTATGTTTTTTTTTTAAAATCATTTAAAATTTTAAAGTTTGTACTTTCGTGTTATCTTTTTTTTCTGCAAGTAACTTAATATAATAGATATATAAATCTAAAATGGGGGATAATGATTGGGATCTAAGCGCTGTGATTAGAAACTACAATATTAATAAACCTAATGATGTTTTAACTCCAAACATAGGCTTGGAGACATTTGAAAGTGATGATTGGGATACTTTTAATAGTCTTTTATCTGCTGACATGACTGATTTTTATAGCTTACCTGAAATTTTCTCCATAGATTTTCCAGTTGCTCATCAGGAAAAGTTGGATGATCAGGCCATAATCATGGACCAAAATAATAACCAACAATTGTACTTACATCCCATTCAACCAACTCAATTTAGCCAACAAAGCTTTCCTGCTGCATCACCAACAATGGTAACATGTGTGCCAACAACTACTACAACACCACAAGAATGGATTGATTTGCAGCAACAACACATGATGCATGATAACATTGATCCTAATTTATCTTTGCCCATGAACACTCCTCTTGTAAAAACATATAAAAGGTAATTACTCCCTATGTCACATTTTATGTGCTTGTGTTTTGAGTTTTGATTTTAGTATTTTTAATTTGAAATTAGGAAAAATCAACCAGTGGTTGTCTACGAAGTATTGCAAGAAGAACTCACAAATGATAAATGGACATGGCACAAGACCGGTCAAAAGTTTATCAAAGGTTTTCCATTCCCGAGGTTTGCTCTCTTCATCATTTTTTTATTTCATAAAAAGATTTGTTCAATTCTTAATTTTCCAAATAAAAGTAGTAAAAGCTATTAATTATATGTATAGATAAATTCAACAATAACAAGTACTGATTATTATTTTGCGTGTGTGACATAACAGGAATTACTATAAGTGTAGTACAAAGCTCTGCAAAGCAAAGAAAACAATTGAGAAAAGCCCAAAAAGTGAAAACTATTTCTTGGTGTCCTATTCTGGTGAACACAATCATGATCCACCCACATATCATAGACCTCTTATTTTCTACAACAGTAGTTCCAAATACAAACTTCCAAGAGGCATAAATATTGAGCCTCAACCATTAAGCGTGAATACATCATCATCATCATCAAAGCGTGCTAAGTGTTCTAAAGTTGATGCTTCTTCAATTTGTCCAATTGCAACTATGCTTAAAATGGAGAGCAATAATGTAATGGTTAATGCAGTTGTGGAGAACAAAAGCGATGTTGAAAGGAGGAGAACGTAAACGAAGATATTCTCATGAAATTTTAAGAACTTCTAGGAGTTACTGCTTCCATCTAATGGGGATGAAAAGGTCAAGAGAAATTGATCCTTTTTCCCTCTCCACCAACTTTAT
>JBCEWC010000660.1:0-51592 GCA_038996855.1 Solanum aculeatissimum | reverse complement strand
AAGGTACTATCATTCAATGACTCCAGTGCTCTGAGTTTACTCTTTTTAATCCATATTTTGCAGGGAGAAATGAATTTGAAAAGGCAACAGATATTGCCCTTGTTCAGGAAAGTCATGCAGAGGCTTTGCAAATACCTAAGTAATCTATCATCAAAAGAAATTGACTCAACCGTATCTCATCTTAAGCTGGTAAGTAGATGAGCTATATTTACTTCTCGCATAGGCAGCAGATATTGTCCTTGTTCATTGAAGTCATTAAGAGGCTTTGCAAATACCTTAAATAATCTAACAGCAAAAGAAATTGACACAACCATATCCTGTCTTAAAGAGGTAAGTAGATGAATTGTACGTACTACACTAAGAGCAGTTGAAATAATTGAATATGAAAAGTGAACATTATCCATAATGTTGTGTGGTCAATTAGATGACAAAAGAAATATTCCAACACTTGTTAGTTTGCCTAAAAATATGAACAATTTAGTTTTAATCAAAAGAGCAATTGAGGCACTGTAACTGCATATATTCTGTCTAGTTAATTTGTCTTTGCTTAAACAATCACTTTTCTTGCTTGTTTTTAGATTAAGATGAAACCACATTCTATATCAGTGGATAAAGATCTCTACGATGCTGCAAAGAAAATCCAGGTTTGAATTTACCTGCTCTATTGTGTCTCTTCCAAGTGAAAAGTTGTGTGCTTACTAAGATTATATTTAGGATGAAATGAAAGCCAAGTCGAACAGTTTGTTGGAACCAGAGCAGTTTGCTATAGTGGACAGAGAAGCTGAATTTGGAGATGCTCTCCAGAATGGTGATGGAAAGATAGTTGCTGGTAGTGTGATTAGCGTAAAATCCAAAAAATTGAAGTTGGAGAAGTATTCCATGTCTGAGGAGACTGAAAAGAGTGGCAAGAAAAGAAACAAAAACAGTTGTGGATCAAAATCGAGTAAGAAGAGGAGAAGTTGATCTTGTTGGCACAATAAATTTCTCCCTCTCGATTTCTAAGCAATTCCATTCCCACTTTCTTGGCAAATGTAAACTATTCTTGGAATATTTAACTATGTTAATTTAATAGGTTAAGAATACTAGTTTTCTCGTCCAATTCTCAAATATAGTGCAACGAAGCATTTCTCTGCACCCATTTCTTGTGTATTGAGACAAGTCGTAGTTATCACATTCCTAAAGGTGGTATTTTCTGCGGATATTGTATAAGCTCTAAAGAAGGAAAAAGGTGTAAGCGTGTCAAAATAAATCCAAATATAGGTATTTGTTTAATCCATCTAAAATTTTATAGATTGGGCTCAAGATAATTTGAATTGAGTTCAATTTCAATCCATTCAAGCTTCAACCCATTATGAAAAAATCTTCTATTATTTATATATCTATTTGTAACTTTTTGTTTTTATTTTTCTTGAATTGGAAATTCAAATTGTAGTTATAAAAAGTAATTAATAATATGTTAAAATTACTGAGATTAAACGGGTCAAATTGGGTGGGTCATGACCCAACCCGAAATTTAGCCCATTTGAGCACAATCCTGTTTGAGTCCAAAGTAAATTTGAGCGGGTCATAACCCAATCCAATTTCTATTTCAACCCAATCGCCTCGTGTGACACTCCTAGTTGAGTGTATAAAAATAGTATTAAATAAGGTGTATCGGTAATGTTGAGACTTATATACTAAATAAGGTGTATCGATAATGTTGAGACTAGTAATGTTGGATTAGTTATTATGAGATTATTCCTTGGGGGAATTACATATATATCCAAACAAGTAAAAAGTTTACAAAAAAAAAAAATAGCTCATGTTTTATTTACATAAAAAAATAGCCCAAAATCAGTGAAACTATACATGACTATATAGAAAGTATACACTACTATACAATGTATATTACTTATACATGAGTTATACACTAAATATACATTATGATACACAAATATACACTAACTATACATGTCTATACCATGAGGGTTGAATGCCTAAAATTGTAACAAATAACTAAAGGTCAGCCGGATGACTACTTTTCGTAATTAATAAAAAGTGAGCTATTTTTTGTGTAAATAATTTTTTTCAATTCTTGTGGGTGTAATTATCCCCTATTATTTCTTTTCAAAGAATTCAAAAATTTAAGCCATGATCAAATCACATGTTTAAATATTGATTTTATTAGTTCATGAGTTTGAAATTTGAATCATGATCTCCCAACACCTACTAATAGAATGGGCCAAAATGATCTAATATGGGCCCGAATATCAATCTATTAAACTAGCAAATTTCATTCTTTTGGGCCTCAAGTTTTCTAGCCATTTTTCTAGAGATTTCTTGCCCGCCAAACTTCATATGATAACAAAAATGGAGTTCTCCGAAACCATGCCGTCGTCTAAGACAATTTTAACGGCGGCAACTTCTCTCACAGCTTCAGTAATTCTTTTCCGATCAATAGCTAGCGACCTTGTACCCGAACAACTCCAGCTCTTTTTTTCTTCACGATTTCAAAAATTATGGAACCGCCTTTCCTCGCAGCTGATTGTGGTCATTGAAGAGTCTGAAGGTCTCACTTCGAACAAGATGTTTGACGCCGCCAATGTTTATTTGGGTACGAAGGTTAATGCTTGGACTCAAAGGATCAAAGTTAACAAGCCCGATGAAGATGAAGAACTCGCCGTCACTGTTGATAGGTAAGTTGGATGTGGACAGTAGACCTCCGCTTCAATTATATTTTGAACAATTTTTTGGTGAAGTTAGCAACGAAGTCAAAATTCAAAATTCAAAGTTCAATTGCTGAAAAGGAGCATTTGGAAGTTGAAATTGTACATGCAAATCACAGTGTTCAACGAGCAATCATCGAATAGTGGTCCTTATGTATAGTATTTGTATATACAAATATGGTTGAAAGAGAAAATCCATGATTTATTTGAATTATTACTTAATAACTTGTTTGGATGGTTGTTACCATCCTGTAACAATGGATGTGTATGTCCAAAAAGGCTATGTTAAAGTCTTGAATCTGCTAATGTGCTAGGTACCAAGAAGTTACAGATTATTATGAAAATATCAAGTTCACATGGATCATGAAGTCCAGGGAAATCAAACAGAGTGAAAAGAGTACCAACCCAAAGACCGAGCTTCGATATTTTGAGCTAAGTTTTCACAAGAAGCAAAAGGAGATGACCTTGAAATCTTATTTGCCGTATATTTTGAAGAGGGCCAAAGAGATCAAGGAGGGTAGTTAGGCTACACACCGTGGATTATAATGGGACTGATTATTGGAGTTCCATCGGGTTAAACCATCCTGCAACATTTGATACAATGGCGATGGAACCAGCGATGAAGAAGGAGCTGATCGAGGATCTTGACATGTTTGTAAGTAGGAAAGATTACTATAGGAGAGTTGGAAAAGCTTGGAAACGGGGGTACTTGTTATATGGACCGCCTGGTACAGGAAAGTCGAGTTTGGTTGCAGCTGTAGCTAATTACCTCAACTTTGATGTTTATGACTTGGACTTAAGAGAGGTGCAGTGCAATTCGGATTTGAGAAGGTTGTTGATCGGTTCATCAAACCGCTCTATACTCGTGATAGAAGACATTGATTGCAATGTGGGATTGCAGAATAGGGAAAATGAGAATGACACAACTGAAGATGACAAGGTATTGTAATGCATTCCATTGACATAGTTTTCAGTGCACAACATAAAGAACTTCTCAATTCCTGAAAAATGTCTGCTGCTTTCCTGTTATTCAACAAAGATGAAAAAGAACTCTTTTATGTGGTCAACGATTATTGAGAAAAGTAAAACTACAGTAATATTTTTCTGCACCATTGGAGTATCTTTTGTAACTAATGTACAACATTGGTTGTGAACTTTACATTGCAGTTCGCGTTTGAAGCATGTGACTACATTGATGACTAGTGAAACAAATAGAATGTGTCTCCAAACACTTGCATGGATATCAGTTGCTATTACAAAATATTGCAATAGGGTTCTACTTTTGACTTCTATTTTGCTAAAAATTCTACAAATGCAGATTACACTCTCTGGGCTGTTGAACTTTATTGATGGCTTGTGGTCTAGTTGTGGTGATGAGCGAATCATAGTGTTCACAACGAATCACAAGGACAAACTAGATCCAGCACTGTTGAGACCTGGACGTATGGATGTGCATATTGAGATGTCATACTGCACTTTCAGTGGTTTCAGAGTACTTGCATCTAATTACCTAAACGCAGAGAAGCATAGGTTGTTTAAGGCAATTGAGGATCTCTTCCAAAGAGTTAAGGTAACACCAGCTGAAGTAGCAGGAGAGCTGATGAAGAGCAACAACTCTGACGTTGCACTAGAAAATCTCATCAAATTCCTTCAAAACAAGGAACATGATAGGTGTGACGAGAAGCTAGGCAACATTGCTGACTAAAACAGATAAGTCTTTACGACTCCAGTATAGAGTTATATTTATTCTTTCATATGTTAAAAGAACAATGATATTATTCGCTTTTTTTATGCTTTTAGAATATAACTACCTCAATTCCATTGATTCTTTCCATCATTGGCCAACCTATTATTCATAAGCTTGATATGGTGTTTCAAAAAGTTTACTTTTTGGATTTTGGTTGCTTCCTAAAACTTGAAGAAAATGCTACTTCAGTCCTCAACTTATCAGGTCTCAAAATTGAATTATGGAATTTGATTATAAATTGCTCAAGCTATTGTTAATTAAAGGAACATAAAGTCGCTCAAGCACCGACATAATATGCTAAAGCCAGCATCTCAGTTGTAGACTAGCTTCTTGAAGTGAAATTGCTATAGTACTATTGCATGAAAACCTCTCCAAATAAACTGTCCATAGATTTGATAACAATAGTGAGTAGAGTTGGGTTCAACTTGTACGCACCTCAAATACTCTACCGGTACCTGCTACGTCCACTTTTGAGCTGGAACTAGTGCAGGATGAAGAAACATACAAGGGTATAACAACATTCCTTCATCACACTTGTCTCAGTTTGCATCAAAGTCTTTATTTCTTAAACTTCGTGCCAAGGCAAACTACATTACATAAATTGGGAGAAAGAGAAGAATTTTCTTGATACTAAAGGCTTTGTAAGCTTAAAGTAACAATTATTTTAATCTAAAATGATAATTAAAATGGAATGGAGGGAGTATAATTAATAGATTTGACATGCCTATGACCATGTTGCTTGCGATGATAGCATCTTCCAGAAGAGAAAAAGCAACCACCAAATTGACCTAAACTTGTACAACCTACTTGGTTCACCAAACTATACTTGTACATAAATATGAAGATGTCAGAGGAAATTTCTTCACGCTCAAAATCCTACCTCATCATCATGGGTAACAAAACTTTACCTGTCCTAATGAACAAAACACTTCAGAAGCTAAATTTTCTTGCCAATCTAGACAAATAAAACCAGTTTATCACATGAAAATAAAGCAACAATTACATATTATAAATGGAACATACAATCTGTGGCTGGTTTTGTTGCCCCGTAACATTCGATTGTTGCTTCTCTAAAGACTCTGCTTCCTAGGACCAGAATCAGTTGAGATACCATAAGATGGTGAAGGCAAGCAAAACCACTAGTAGCAATGGTTTTAACGTATATACTATGTATTAGAAATATAACAATCCATATTCACCATTGATATCTTGAGGGTTCTCCATGGCCCTTTATCTGACCTTAAACAACCACCATCATTTTCACACATACACCTACCACCAAGAAATTCTGGTAACTCCCTGAAAATCACAAAGTTTTCACGATATGTTAAATACTCATATAACTGCTAGGATAGAAAAAAGAAGACAAAAAGTTAAGAGGCAATTACCATTCATCAATGATTTCAAGCAGTTTGGCTTGATAATTGTTGCCAAGAACCTAGAAATTTTAAAAGTCAATAGTTCTTGATGAGCAACCTATAAATTGTTCAATTGGACTCATGTTCCTCAATCCTCATTTTGGGATGTAACTGAACCCCTTTCTTCAAAACACAATATAAAAGAACATGAGATGGGAAGAAAACATGCCATACATGAATCTTAGATGTCGTTTCAGGGTGGAGAAAAGGCTTGAGTATATGCCAGAGTAGCCTAAACCCCGAGCCAGAGTTTATGACAAACATTTCACCTAGTGTCTGCAAAATTATTTTGCCAAGGTTAGATGTTAGGTAGCAGTTTATAAGACAGTATGTGAAGGCAAAAAATGAAATCAGTAAAAGTCATTTTAGTATAAAAGTCAATTACTTCAGGGTAGAAGTCATTATCAATCTTCTGCAGCTGCAAAATGACTTCTCGTACGGGTTTCGTAAAATTCCTCAAACTCTATAATATAGAAAAGCAAACATCATGAAAACTGAACAATAAGCAGCACATTGTTAATAATCCACCAGAGAAGACTAATATACCACTCCTTCAACATCCAAGATGGTAACACCTCTATCGATATGTCTTTTTGCAGCTACAGAGCAAGCAGGAAACCGGAAGGCAATAGACTTCTCAAATTCTTGGACGTGATACTTAACATAACGATCCAATGTAGTTGCTTCCAAAAGTTTGTCAACATCCATTAGCCCCAATCTTTCAATATAAACTGGTCTTCCTTCCTTATCTGTGCCATGATAACCCTGAGGGTAGTTTTTAAGAACTACATGCTTCTCATGGAAGTCGAAATCCTGAGCAAAATATTGTGTAGGATCAAGAAATAAGTCTATGAACATATGGAAACTGTCAACCACTATTTTAATTACAGAATTTAAACCAAAATGTGGCTGGATAAAACTTTCATATGTGCATAGGAAGACTAGAACATGTTGAATAAGTCTACGTAAACCCCCAGAGGAGCAACAAGCTAACCAGAAAGTTCAAGAAAAGAGACTTTAGCATATTAACAGTAATATAAGCATAAAAAGAAGAAAATAGGAATATATATAATCAATATGATTGTTCAAGGTTAAAAGAGAACTTATCCTGAAGGAACATTTCCATATCAGTGATACATCCTCAGAGAGGTCCTATTCCAGAGTTAATTACGTTGTTGAGAAATATGGCGTTACAGGGAAAAAAGATACAGCCCTAGCATTCGAAAAATGTTAGTCTACCTTGATAATACTGTCGATTCCAAAATCTCTCCTCCATTGAAGCATATTTGTCCACATGAGCTTAGCCTTCTCTATATCAAACTTTCTAGCTTTAAGAAATCTGGAATTGTACAGCTCAAAGTTCAAGACTATTGTCACCAATCATCACATAAGTTGAGATAAAGGCTTGAACATGAACACATGCTGCTTAGGAAACAACTATGGAGTTAGAGAAGCAAGTTTTCTGTCGTTGTGTTGAATCACGTGACACTTGATTGAAAGGTAAAGGCTATATTTTGGAGGCAAAATGATGAAATAACAAGATTATAATCATTGATATGGGTACACTGAACTCAGAAGAAGCTTCATCACGCCCAGTTATGTTTGGCCATGAATTTTGTGTTTGGACATATACTGTGCTTGAAAAAGTTCTGAAGTTTTGTGAGTGAAAGTGAAATTTCAAGGCTACATAAATATTTAAAGATAAAATCTCAAAATCTGATTCAAAATGTATATAGCTAAATGTAGCATGTACATTTCAAGCAGACGTACTTAAAGATACATAATAAGAAATCATAAGATGATTTTGGCATGTAAGTGGTTAAAAATTGGACAGAGCACCTTAATAATTTGAGATTATCATCATGCATAGGAGGAAGCAAGTTGTCCAGGATCAGCACTTGTCGAAATTCATTTACAAACTCCAACTCCTTTGTGGTAGAAGAGATTCCAATATCATTTTGTGACCTGATAATCTCAGAATGCAACTGATTTCCATGATCAAATAAAGATCCTTCACCATCTGATGGATCGACTCTCACATGATATAGTCGTTTATTTTTTGCTTCAATTCAAATTTAATAGTGATTATATTGATATGAAGAAAACAGTAGATAGAAAAACTAAGAGGAAGAAAAGAGGCAAGAGTGCGCCTACTGCATCGTGGTAGAGTTACCTGACATCTCTAGAGGACTAATTGAAAAATGAAGATTATGAATGTCTGCTTAACAGGATGTAAATACGAGTGATCTGTTTAACGTCGAAATTGAGTATTTGATTACTTCAAATAGTGTTTGGATATTATAAAGAGGATGGAGAGTTTCTTGAAGCAGCTAAGCTTTCTGATAGCGATTGGTTTTCTGGTATTCTCTCCTACTGGGGGAATATGCCAGTCTCGCCACGAAGATAAAATTTAAAATTTATGAGTTTTCAACAATTTTAAATTAGGAAAGAAAATTTCTTTATTTGTGATTGTTTTATTAGTGAGTTCTTAATAAATATCTTTTATATATTTAATAAATCTCTCAATATAATATAGAATTTGCATAAATATTACTGAATCCACATTCAATAACCTAGACCCGCCTTTGCTTGATATTTGTAAAATTACATTGAATATGTTGTTATTATACTCGATATCTGTTTGGTGGTGAGTTGCAAGATCTCGTGTCACTAAAGTTCATGATTGAGTGTAGTAAATTCTACATTTCTTTATTTTCTTATCTAGTTCTCTCATGGCTGAAACTCGATTTTTTTTCTCAAAAAAGATCTTGCGTCAAGTACCAAGTGTTTGATACGGAAAATATTTTGTCGATTAAAATTTTTAAGGAACATCTACTCTACGAAAACAATTACTTGTTTTAAAGAAAAATGACTTTCCTAGTAACAATGAAAAAATAAATTTCACTACTAAACATTCACCTTTCAACACACGTTATCTTCCCCTCCCTGCCTCCACTTATTTTTCTTCCTACAGAAGAGAGTACATTTTTTTGATATTGATTACGTGCAAGTTCCTCTCTTAGACTTCATCCTTGATTAAAAAGACAGCTCCGACTTCAAGTTGCAATAGAATATACCCACAACAGGCTGCAACTTAAGGTGTTCTATTTTGTTCGTTGTTAGTATAATTCTCTGGTATATTTATCATCTCCAATCATGTAATGCATAAACGTCACTATCCATACAGCATACGCCCAAGTGAATTGCAAGTTTCTGACATCTCAAGTTCAAATTCTAAGAATTAAAAACCCCTCTTCTCTAATGGGGGCCTTAGATGGCGTATTCAGATCAACGGACGGGTAGAGATAGCGCTAACTGATCACTTTCTAGTTTTTTAAGGTTTCAGCAACCAAAACAATTTCTAGGAGGTACAAGACACTTGATGTAAGATCAACATCGAAACTGAAAAATACTTCAAAGTCCAAAAACCATAGAAGTTTTACGGTCCGTCTTACCGTAAAATAACAGTTCTATATATACAGATATTCACAAGTTACTTTTTAACATTACATATTAAGGGGAGAAACTACAATTTGATCTTTGAAGATGCTGACCGCATTGGCTCATCCGATGAATGGCTTCTATATACACAGTAGTCCTTTGATCAAACACCACTTGAGCAAACCTATGAGGCCAAATGTCACGTAGATGTTCAAATTCAAATACGTTTCAAACGAAAATGAATGGACAAATATACCTGCTATATCCAGTTTCTCTTGGATCGCAGTTGAGTAAGCTTGTCCCTCCACAGAGCTGTAATTGCCAATGTCAAAGTGAGACACATATATAACCAGGGTTGTGAGCTGGAAAAATAACTACAAAGAGAGGATTCAAAAAGAACATGGATTACAAAAACAACCAAAAGAAAATTCTAGCAGAGGAGCCTGTCAGGGAAAACTAGTGAGTAAGGTTACACTTCCAGGAAACAACTTGTGTAAGTTGAAGCTCGACGCTCCGTCTTACAGACCTCCAGAAAACATTGTGGCATCTAATTTTCATCTATCAAATTACTCTAAATTGCAACTCAAGCAGAAAAAGAACAGACCCCCAACAGTTGCGACCATTCTCCATATTTTTTGGTTTTCAACACATAATACACTTGCACCTACTCAGCAACCAGAGTGTCTAAATCCACACTATTTGGCAACAAACATGTCATGGCATAATGTCTCTTCACCACAAGACACTTAACCCTATTCCCATCTTGCAAGTTCTCGCAGATGTGATTCTTGAGCATTTCATTTGAGTAATAAATAATATATCATAGGATTTTGAGTAATGAAAGCATGGACAAAAAAGCAGTTCAGACCAACAGATATATGAATAGCAGAAACATCATTTCACACAAAATCTGGATATATGTTAACAAGCGCACCTGCATCTCTATATCGTTCTTCAACCGCCGCAATCAGCATATTTCGCACAAGAATAAACTCCTTCGTTTCAATGCATGGCTTGCCACTAGGCCTAACCCACAAAACAAGTTGGATTATATTAGTCACAACACAATTAAGACACCGTTTAGGACGCGTTAAGTAGGAGTTTCAGCTAATTTCAGACTACCTATAATTTCTATCCCAAACAGAATAATGTTATTGTCATTTTCTATCAAAATGTATACCATGTAAGAAAATTGGGCAATTTATTGAACTATTTTTCCTGAACAAAAAAATAAAAGATGTGACTAAGTTTGACAAGGAGTTTCTAATGGAGGTTTACCTGTCAAGCTCAGTGAACAATAAACCGTCTGAACCAGTAGTGTGCATTATTGGCTTCGGAGATTCAACAATTCTCATACCATCACTGTAAGCCAAGTACTTGTTGACTTGTATTGGCACCTAAAATAATTCAACAGCAGAAGGTTTACTGTGTTGGCAATCATTTGGTGAAAGGGCACAACAAAGTTGTGTTAAACCGAGGAAACAGGTCTATAGCAATGAGGACTGCCGAGGAAAATATGGATGGCATTGTACACAATTTCTATATTAAGCTCAAAACGTTGATAGATATGGGATTGAATTTAGTACATCCTTAAATGTAAGTATTTAGAATAAGCTGTGCAACCATAATTACAAAAGAAAAACAAAGCTGATTCAATAGGATCAGATGAAGGTGAATAGGGAAGGAGCAGAGCTGGGAGAAATAGGCCAAGATACAGAAGTAATTACGGTCGACTGAAAAGTTGGATCAAGTCTTATCTCCTACAGCTAATAAGGGAGGCCTGAGAAATAATTGTAATCCTCTCATCTTCCATCATGCACCGGGCACAATACAAACCTCTAGAAGTCACTGGTTTGTAGAGAGGATATGGTGGGATCATAACCTCAAACGTGAACAGATCATTATTTAGAGGATCATCAATTGGATAGTACTTGTATCACTCGATTTAGGGCGGATATAAAGTAAGATATTCATTTCATATGTTGTTAATTCCAAAATAAAAAGGTATCAGTAAACTCAGGTATAAAACAGATGTTAGAGACTAGTCATTCACCTTGCTTCTGACAGCAATGTTAATAGCATCAGACGGGCGAAGATCAAAGCTTATACTCTCAGCATCATTGTCAGACTGAAATGACAATCATATTAAAGGTAATTAAGTTGTATACCCTAGCCTAAAAATGTACTGAAATGTGGAAACGTGGTCCGTCAGCATAGTAACAGCATTTTACACACCTTTGTTAGGTATAACTGTGCATAATAAGCCTCATGCACCCTTTTGGTAACGCGAACAAGTTTAACCTTCAAACAAGGGAACTGTCAGATCAAGCATAAAAGATGACACAAGTACTGATGGAGCATAAATAACAAAGCTTACCGAGTAACCCATCTTCTCAACCATCTCATTCACAACTTGATACATTGTTGGTCTGGCCTGAAACAAAGCCAACATTTGTCTTTTTCAGTAATGGAATGGAAAAATGCTGCAAGAAATTTGGCAGGATGGCTTTACAAGCACCTAGATAGGAAAACTTACAATTTGGACATTGCGTACAGCTGCCATAAGCAGCGCACTTGGCATCTCCACTGTCATATAAAACAGACATAAATGAGATGGCCTTCCTTGTTTTGTGCACTAGGAGACAGTCTAGTCATTTAAGTAAATGAATGAAATATCTACGTACAAACAATAATAGGGAGAAGAAGCCCTGTCCCATCTTCCATTCTTAATACAATAGCTGGATGTGGAGCATAATCAGGTAGATGACCTCCTTGTGGATTATTATGGATACATTTCAAATACCTGCCATCTCTCATTTTGATCATGAAACCATCTGGCCCGCTTCGCACTTCAACTACACGAGAAGAATAGAAAGTTACTCCACAGAGAAAATTTGCTCAGGGGCAAGTTGTGTATCCACATTTTTCTTCACATACTTAAAAAGGGTAGACATCAGTCTCGATTTTTTTAACTATAAGATAGCCATTTTAACTAGCGAAAGAAAAAGACCGCCAACAGTAAGGTCTGCAACCCAACTCCAAAACTTCACACGTGAAATCACACAGATAAGTTGGAAAATTTATGGGTAATGTCATCACACTCTGGAAGAATCATCTCAATACTAAATTAGAACATTATACTTTATATATATAGTCATTATTTTGCACAATGAAGCCCAGCATGATCACTAGTGAAATTATTATTAGACACAATGAATTCCAGCATTATCAATTGTTTTTCCTCAAAAAAGAACCAAAGTATGCCAATAAGGAATACAGCAAGTAAGCATACCAGCTTCGACCACGCTAGAGTTCACATAATCTGCATCGCTTTCATTGGAATTCTCTGCCGTGCTACCATTTCCATCTGATGATGAACTATACGTGCATTGTATCACCTTGCTTACTCGTGATCGTGGTTGACGAGCCACATTAACCCGGAAGCTAGAGATCCCGTTGACCCCCCAGAACCTACTCTTCAAAATCTTAGCCTTCACTACAGAAGAATTGACAGGAACAGCAAACTGCCTCGTTTGCTTTCCACGAACCACAGGACAAATGACAGGCCCTTGAAGAGAGCTCATTCTGCCTACTCTGAAATCTACTTAGACAACAATTACAATATAAGTAAGGATCATACACAAAAATCATATGATTAGAACACTTCCCAGGTCAAAACCAGCTTTTTGTCATGGATTTCCTCCAAAGTAATTCCTTTTTAAGTTTTACCTTGGATCACATACATGGTGTATATGAGCATATATAAGCAGACTACTAATTTACAACTACAGCTCAATCACAAACTAGTACGAATTCCTTATTTGAATTCCAGTCCTAAACTAACAAATGTCACTTGTATGAATTCTCTATGTCCAGAGGCAGAGCCCCCTTTGTGAAAAAATTACCCTACATATATAGGGTCTAAATTTCTTTTTATAACAGGGAAACCACATATGAGAGATAACCCACACTAGACAAGCCCGACATGCTCAACCCCGAATGCAAACCCCTTGCTTTCGTTGGCAAGGGGTTTCAAACTTAGAGACCTCCAACGTGGAAGTCTCAAGCCTAAACTAGTGGGCCATATATAAGGTCAAAATTACTTCCCTTTTTTTCCCTTACATGTATTTACCTATTCATATTTTGAACCCCTCAATAAAAATCCCTTCAAAATTCAATTTGGGTCTATTTCATCCCAACACCAAAATTTGTCTTTTAAGACAATTAAGGGTTCTCACATATGACAAATAATTTTGACAAACTACAAGTGAATCCAATTAAAAAACAGAGGATTTCAAATTTCAAAGCAACATATTTGCTCAAATTGACCAATCAAAATAATTTCAAAGTCAACAATTCCATGGGTGATCACTACTTCAGTCTTCATATTACCGTGAACAGGAAATAGTTAAAAAGATCCAATTTTTACACTTGAATTTCGATTAAATTTCAACGAAAAACTTAAATGATCAACCCTTCACTTTCTCCACAGTGATCAACAACTTTTTTCAATGAGTAATTAAAAATCTTAAGCGTCCGATCGATCCAAAAAAGAAGAATAAGAATAGCGTTAGGTACTACCTGGATCAGCGATCGTAGGTTCAACAAGAGAAAAGCCTGCAACTTTGCTGATAATAATTATGTCAGGATGAAACGAAAAAACTAGAGCCGAGAAAGAAGTATGGATAAAGGAGAAGAAATTAAGTGTGAGAGAGAAGATAAGAGAAGTAGGATGGATTAGTTTGAATGATGAAGGAAGAAAGAGAAGAATAGTTAAAGTAGGGGACTGTGGGAGTAGTGTAGATATTTTAATTCCATTGGACAAGGAAAACTACTTTATCATATTCTTTTTTGTGGACATTTATGTCCTCTTACCTTATGTTGCTTCTACAAATTATAATTAACATTCTAATTTCTTTATAAAAAAAATTAAATTATTTTTTTTTAAATGGAGAAAATATGAATTATGATAGAAATTATTTTATTATCCATATTAACTAATAGTCGTAATATTATACTGTTTTGTAATTCTATATTGTATTGTTTTTGTAATGTGAATAAAAAATATCTTTTATATCAGAAACAAAATGGGTATAAGATGAGTGTACATTCTATTGTTTTTATGTTTTATTTTATGGGATTAACAGAATATATTGTGGTTGAAACTTTGTGTATCTAATTTTTTCAGCACAATTGGTTGGAATGTAATTTTTGTGATAATTGAGTTATAACAACTTTTACATTTTTAAATTCTTTGTGCTCAAGCTAAATACTAATTATATTATTTTTTCTATTTAATTATATTTTAAATTATACATAACATTTAATATACATCAAAAAATATTTTATTTATTATGAATTATATATTCGTTTTTTATTATTTCAACAATTGTCTTTCACTCCAATTTGAACTTTTCAGCTCAACTCATATAAAATTCTATCATATTTTATTATATGCATTATTATTATTTTATTAAATATATTATTGTTATTATCGTTAATCTTAAATAATTGACTAGTTTTAATATTTTTGGGTTTTAGATATTTATTTAAATCTTAGATATGTTACAAAATATCAGAGGGTATTTATGTAAATTAAAAAAAAGACAGGTTTGTTTTCATAAGAGGGACGTCATTATCAAGCTAACTGATAGACACCTCACTTGAATGCCGGCCGACGAAATTAAAACTACCGTGCAACTGCCACGTGTACTTACACTGGATAAGGGTCCTTCTCTTTATCAATTTATCAAAATTGGGGTCCTTTCTTTGCAAATTATTCTGTGGGCCGGTATGTTAGGATACTAGAATCTGGATCACTCCCTAGAGTAGCAATAATAGTTTTTTTTAAAATGTGAAAAATATTTAAAATATAATAAGGCAAAAATAATTATAATTTATTAAAGTTATGATTTATAGTTATATATTATAGGTAGGAAAAAAGTGAACAAGAATCGAAGAAGAAGGAGAGAGATGAGCGGAAAAGAAAGGGGGAGGGGAGGGAAGAGAAAAGAGAGCGATAAATTGACAAATACACTTTGGATTCAAATATAATTTATATCAATAAAAATAATTTGTATCCAACTATATTTGTATCACTGAAAATGATCTATATAATTAAATCATCAAATACAATTTGTATCAATCAACCATTTTGTACCTAAATACATATGTATTCACATTTCGTAGCACTAATTTTTTTTTTAATAGAATTGGCATTTATCATTTGTCATTTTATAAACGACGATTAATATTTGTATATATATATATATAAATCTCGTTAAAATTATATTTGTGTAATTAATTATTATAATTTGTATATGTATTGAGAGAGAGGGGGATAGAAAGAGGTGTGCGAGAGAGAAGGAATGGGGACAGGAGAGACGACAGAGAAAGACAAGGGAGATTGCAGAGAGATAGAATCGAGAGGCGAGAGAGAGGAAGAAATGAAAGAAAAAATAGCAATAAAATTTTGAATATAACTATAAATTATAATTCTTTTAAACTATAATAATAATATATTATAAATAAATATAACCTATTTGCCTAATTATGTAATTTATCCATGTAAAAGACTAAATCAATTTATTTTTTCCTTAACGTTATTGCTCGAAAATTTAATTATGAGAAAAAATGAAAAGAAAAAGGTCTTATAAATTGAGAAAATATCTATATTGTCTTTTATTTATCCTAATTTTATTATTTGAAAGTTAACTATTATTTAATTTTAAAAAATTTATTTTATCATTAATAAAATGATTCTTAGTCATACTAATATTTAAAAATCATTTTAAATCATGAATTTAAATATCTTTCATTTTTTTTCTTAAATATTATACCAAGATAAAAAATGCTACATAAAATAATACGGAGGGAGTATTATATTAAAACAATATTGGTAGGTGTAAATATAGGAGTAGTAAATAAATGGAACAAGTTTGAAGCAAAATAGCTGGCAAGGGACCAATTAAAATAATATGTATTTAATAATATGGACAATGAGCCAATAAGAGACTAGTTCAACTAAGGCGGCTTTTATTACTAGCCAAGCAATGTGTTGGAATTTTTTTTTATCCTTTCTAATTTTTTATTATGAATATTTAATTTTATTATTTGTAAATTAATAATTTATATATATTTAATAAATTTTAAATGAAAGCTACTGAATTCGATCGAATCCACGTATCTTCGTTCCTCGTTGGTTATTCTACAAAAATGCTTTACTTAAAAATAAACCAAGAAAGAGTATGTTCTAAGCAAAGATAACAAGAGAATCAATTGAATTTAATATTATTGTGTAAGCAAGAAATGAATTAAGAATCAATTAAAGCACAATGTATTTAAATTATGTAAAGACTTTTGACGGATTTGAAAAAGTGTAACAATAATATGAATATATTTTAAATGTATATAATAATCTATCTATATTAAAATAAATATACATATAATATACAATACTTATATTTCGCCATTCATTTTGATGCCCACGAGCCCAGCCCATGTGGTCTGTACTTCAAGCCCATTATTTGGCTTAGATATGTACTATTTAATTTTTAGTCACTTTTAAAAACTACATTTAAAGTTTAGTCAATTTCAAATTGCTCATCTTTCTCCTCTTCCTTATATATTTAAGATTAAGACCTTGTGATGTTTTGATCAATTGCTAAAACCTTATTCAAGATTCTCTAAAGTTCAAACTTTAAATTTTGATTTTTAAGTGGTTAAAAATTTAATTTTTTTGATAAAAATTGATTATTCTTTAAATAATGGTCCTAAACTTTCATTTGTGTACTTCGCCAACACTCCCATATCGACTCAATTGTAATATCATAAATTAGGACTCCTAAATTCTTAGTAAAAATATGTCGGTTCGTCGAAAGGCGTTTAATTTGCATATTTATCGTGAGATATTTAGAGAGAATTATAGGACTAAGATTGTAGTCTTATTAATGCAACACTATTATTTTCTGGGTTAAACTCGTTGCACCATATTTGTCTAGTGCGAATTACCTCTTTTGTATGATTTGCGAGCTATTGCATAGGAATGGAGTTTACCCTGTGCGCACCCAAAGAGTAGCGATTGCATGCAGGTTTCCCTTGTCAGAAAAATAAATAAATAATGCAACACTATTATATAGGTCTAGAGTTTCAAATGTCTTGATGGATATATAAGAAATTTACAGTATATCTTGCTTTTTCGTAATTGTTACTTCATCGGTCCTAATTAATTTAAGTGTCTTATCGTTTTTTGGGAGGTTTGTTCCTATATAATTGTATGTCTTTTTCTACTTGACTAGTTTAAGACCAGACATTATAAAGAAACTATATATACATTTTAATTTAAGATCACAATATTAAAAAAATCTCTCATTATTTTTTAAATTTCGTATTCAATCAAATTAAGACAATCAAATTAAAATGACGAAACTATATAGAAATTCTTTTTGCTGAATTGATAGCATGCACAAGTCACACCTTGAAAAGTCAAAGAGTAGCATAATAATTAATAATATGAAAAAGTAATGTTAATTAAAAACTAACAAACCATTAATGGATCAAACTTGGTCTATCCATCAATCAGTTATCTTTTTCTTGTTTTTTTAGTTTTTTTCAGAATGACCAAGTTTGCTCCATTAATAAAGCAAAAATGATAAAGACAGAAATAAAATAAAATGTCCAAATTCCTAATTAATTTAAGTGCCTCCAGTAAAATTAGGGGGTGGCCAAACACCTCCTCCACCATCAGTGACATAAGTCAAACATGTCAAAGGCACTAAACACAAGCCTCTGCTTCTAAGATCTCTTTTCATTTCTTCACTATTCATCTCTACACCACCCTGCATATATACACCATGATAATATCAGTAAATGACGTGTTCGTTGTTGGTATGAATATTTTTTTCTTTTAAGATATTGCGTATGAAGAGAAAGATCGTCGATCCTTTGTATATAAAGGAACGATGAGACCGTTGGTATAACAAAGATGAGACCTAAAATGGTGAACCACTAGGCATTCCAAAGAAGAAAATTGCTTTGAAGATTTAAATTGATAAAAGAAAAAAAAATGAATGCCTGGATGAGTACTATAGAACAGTTTTTTCTGTCTTAATTTATGTGACGATATTTGATTTAGCATAAAATTTAATAAAAATATAAAATGTTTTTGAGACTTGCGTCTTAAGGTATATATAAAATAATAAGCTATAGAAATTTTTGGAGTTGATAATTTCTTAATTAGTTAATTAACTAATAGTTATTTTCTTTTAAAATTTTTAATAATAATATAATTTATTGAAGGTAAAAATAAAAAATTTAAATATAAAAGATATTATTTTTTGAAACTGACTAAAAAGGATCAAGTTTTACGTAAATCGAGATGAGTAGAATAATATATATATATATATAATAAAATAGAATAAGCATGAATTTATATATCTTACTCCATGCAATGATCTGCTGGCTTTGCTTCGTGAAGATTTCATGTATGGAACACTTAGTGTCTGCACAAGAAAGTGAAACATGATCAATGAAAAAAAAAATCCCAAACCCTAATTAGTCAATATAAAGATTATGTATTTTGAAGCAAATAACAAAATGACAAGAAGAAATTAATTAATTATATTGTCAAAACAAGCACGTGTACGTCTTCTTAGTAATGAGTTTAGCTATACATTGATTTCGAATAAAAATATTATTTTTGATAGATCCTCGACTCACAAATAAAAAAGCAAAGTTAGAGGTGTTTTGGACGGTGATAAAAGTAAGGTACCTCAACTTGATTTTGAAGGAATTTGATATAACCAATAGCCTCCATTAGTACAGATGCTGTGTCCGTCTGCAATATTTTCACATGCAAAACATTTTAATTTACTTGCCAAACTTCACCTCACATATATACTTATGTGTCTCTTAAATAAAGAAACTTAAAACACAATGCAAAATATAAACATCCGGCTGAAATTCCATCATCTTAATCATAGATCTCGATTGGATACGTCTAAGTTTGAATTTAATCAGACTCTAAGTATGTCTATACATAATTGATCAAGATTTTGTCTGCTTCATTGTAAAATATTTTAATAATTTTAAGTAATATAGTATGTTGTGAAGAATGCTTTTCTCGGGGTTATAAATACCCTAAGCATGCACTTTGTTCACTGTACAATTCCATGAAATTCGTGCTATCCATGTTTGAATATTTTGACGCCAAAACAACCATATAATTCAACATTGCTTTTTTCAAATGAAAATTCATAATATTACTACTAATATTAGTGAATAAGTTACTCTAAATCTCTTTACTAATGTGTTTTTACGTTAGTTGAAAATGTGTATCTATCTCATCTCATTTACTAATGATGAGATTCGAATTCAAAATCCTTGTGATCAGCTCTAACACAATATATTCAATTAAAAATTTGAATCACTAGATAATATTTTTATTTACTTGATACTACTATTATCTTTTCAAAAATGTCATTGTGTTGGTTCAAGGGATCCTCAAATAAATAATTTCCCCATCTCTCATTTCTTTTTAATTATAATTCTATACTTTCTTGGTCCAAACATTAAGATAGTGCAAGGTATCTAAAAATCAATTTCACTAGCAATTTATGGTGCTGAGTTCTCTCATTAAAGCAACCACACTCAGATGACCCAAATTTTGTTAATTATAGCAATACCATAACAACAACATATCTAGTAAAATCTCATAAGTGGGATCTGGAGAGAGTCAAAATGTACGCAGACCTTACTACTATTTCATAGAGATAGAGATACTGTTTTCGAAAGACTCTTATCAGTTATCTCAAAGATATCATCCCCAAAGACAAAAAATACTAGATACAAAACCAAACGATTAAAATTATAGCAATACAATAGAATATTAATAATACTTCTAGTCTTAAACATGTCATACGACAAGTTAGAATTATAGAATTGTCAACAAAAAAATAAATAAATTGAGATATAGAATGTATGTATGTACCTTGCCAAAAGGTGCTACCAGCTGTTGAAGAGCTGCTATTCTATCTCCTAATTTCTCCTTTCTCACCTGCATTATATTTCAATAAAGCAAAATCACCCTTCAAATACCAATCAAAAGTTTATTTTATTTCTTTTAATCCTATATTGGTTTATCGTTTATATGCGTTGATAGTATAAAGAATTTTTTCACTATAGTTTACCTACAATGACATCTAATAAGTCTCTATATCAAATGTGATATGATAACATAAAAGAATGGACTTATTATGTCGTATTAACTTGTTGTAACAGATAACATGTGTATCATTTTCAAGAGTATAAATCTTATTATATATGGAGAATTACATATAATTCTACTTCCAATGTACGTTTAATATTATTATTTTTTACGTTGTCTATGTATATAACTATAGTCCATTACCTTAAAGGGTGGACATGATGCGCGTGACTCTACCCTTGATTTTTTTGGTGCATTTTGAGGCCCTTTATTAGTCTCCAAAGTATTGCTGGTCCTTTTAGCTTCAGGCATTACATTATTAAAGGCTGATATCTTCAATATTCAAAAAAATAAAATAAAGTTAATTAAAAAAAATAAAGTTAATTTTACACATTTAATCATATCAATCAAAAAGAGGGACTCATTTCTGAGGAAAGTGAAAAAATAAAAAGAGGTAAAGAGACATATACAAATGTATAAAGCTGAAGTAAACTTTAATATGAGAAAAGAAAGGCTTTCTTTTTTCTTGCATATAATTATAAAAGTAAAAAAAAAAAAGGTAAAAAATTAAAATTAAAAAAAAAATCTAACTTTCCTCATTCTCTTGTAAGAGAATCACAAAAAATATCTAAAGAGAAATGAAAATAATTCATTGGATTAATTATCTTGCAATTCCCTAATTATAAATTATATATTCTTCAAAAGCAAGTATGATTTTCAAATTTCAACCATATTATTAAACTTAGGTTAAATTGCTTACTCCAATTTGCTAGTAACATAGTATGAGCAATGCACACACTAAATGCATGCAAAATTATGTAAAGTGATTTTATTTTATTTTAAAAAAAAACAACGATATATGAGAAGAAGAAGTGACATTTGGACAATATTTGATTGAAGCTCGAAAACAAATTATAAAGTGTATTTGAAGGTCTGTTAAAATTAAAGTTTCAATTGAAAAACGTTGAAGTTCCGTAATTAAGTGAAGTATAACTTAACATTCACAGGTATCTGGAATACTACTGGAGTTCAGTATTTGCGCAGAATGATGCAAATACTGAACTTTAGTAAATCAAATTCGCGAAAAAGAAGAAGAAGAAATATTATTACTTATGATAATATCAAATATAGAAATACTTACAGTACTGGTGGAGCTATTAACTGGACTTTCACTTGATGAATGTTGAAAATGATTTGTTAAGCCATATGTTTGGGTAAAACTCCCTCCATATCTTGTAGAATTGATGAGATCCAATGGCTGTAAATTCATGTCCAAAGAGCTACAAGAATTTGCTTGATTTATATTCAAGTTGGACACATTTATTGTGGGATATATTTGACTATATCTCCCTCTATTAGTACTAATACTACTAGTATTAGAAGAATAGAGAAGATTATTATTATCATTAGGATAAAGTTGAAGCCCAGTATTAGAAAGTGTTCCAAGCAAAAGCTTAGCATTCATATCACTCATTTCTCTTTCTTCTATACTTGATGGAGTTTTCAACATTTGAGTAAATCTTGGATATGAATTTTCTTGCTTTATGTTACTAGCCCATTGATGAAACCCCAAATCTTGAGTAGTACTACTCATGGAAACTAGGTTTAATGGATCACTTGATGATGAATTAGTAGTATTGATGATAGCTTCACTAGAATATGAATTAATAAGACCACTTCCAGGACTGTTCCTAAATAAGAAAAAAAGAAAAAAAAAAAGATTAGATAAAAAAAAAAATCTAGCACTATTGCTTTTGAGGAAAAGTAATAATTAATCAAATTTTCAAGATTGTAAATATTGGTCCAAGGAAAATGAATTAAAGGAAATTACTTTAGTTTCTATTTGTTGCACATCAAATCAAGAAAAGAATGTCAAAACAAAAAAAAAAGATTAATACAAGAGAAAAAAAGAGAGATTCTAATATTCCAAGACTTATCATGATATAAATATAATGGAAGTAGCCAAAATATAATCATTCATATCAAACACTATATATGACTAATAAATTAAAGTTGTGTTAAAAAAGTAGACTTACAAGATAGTAGTAGTAGTACATGGGGTCCAAGTGTTTGTTGTTGAAACTCCATAGCAAGAATTATTAGAAGATGAAGATGAATTTGGAGAAATACCAATAAGAGGAAATTGATCTTGGAATTGGAGTTGATGATGATATTGATATTGTTGATGTTGGTGGAGATTTGCAGGCTCCATAATTAAACAAATAATAATAATAATATGAGAAGTTTGCCTTTGTGCTTTGCTTTTTTTTTTTTTAAGGCACTTGAAAATCCCAAGATGAAGAATAATTAAAAAGCAAAAGTACTCCTACTCATGCTTCTCCTCTACCTCCTTATCTTCTTCTCTCTTCAAAAACCCTTAATCTATAGAGAACAATACCATATACTATATTCAACTCAAAAGAAATTAAACATATATACATAAATTTTCCATCTTCACTTTTAGTAACTTTTTCACCATATAACCCTTGTTCTTACTCATTCAATAATGTCTCAAAGGGGTTTAAAAGCAATCTTGAAAAGAAAGAAAAACAAGCAAGCAAGAAGGAAGAGATAGAACCCCTAGGTAGCTCACATAATATAATATATATACTCCCTCCGTTTCATTTTATATCATGGTATATATTTATCTGAACACGAATATAAAAAAATAAATACTTTAGAACTTATAGTCTGAAACATGTCATGACAGTTAAATTCAAAATATATAAGAAGGTGATGTTCTTTTCGAAACAGACTAATAAAAAAAATGAGTATATAAGGTATAGTATAATGTATACTATGTGTGCCAAACTTTTTTTGCACATTCACAATATAAAAAAAAGGAATTTCATGTCTCCCACTCTTGTCTCCAAGGGCATGATCCTATATAATTATAGAGTATATTTTTATTTTATTGGTGGAGGGGGTAGGGTAAGTAGGTATTTAGGGGTGACTGCAATTACAGGGAGATGATTATAATTCCTTAAGGTTATGATTAAAAATGCCTGGCACTGCTGCCTTCAATCCCAAGGCTTTGAATGAAAAAAGTGCTGTGAAGGGGAAATGATAACAAAGGCCAAAGGGGCCATATATTTCTTTTGATTGTTATTTCTCTTTCTTTGATACCCACATGTTTTCTTGACAAGTCTTTGTAATAGTACATCCTCTTATGGTCGGTATACATATATAAAATCAAAACACAACACAAAAATATTGTTGTGAAAGGCCAAATTGGATATGCTTATCTTTCAATTATTATATTCATATGGTCCATGATATCATGTACATTTTTTAGTTTTTTTATTTTTTGTAATTAAAAGGAAGTTTGATATGATGGTTCAATGCCTCGATGTATAATAGTGTGTATATAATTGTTAATGATCCTATTGGAGCTATGACCCGGCCAAGGACGGAGGGCAGACAGATCAGGGCAAGTTAAAGAGAAGGACTGTAACAAACTAGCTTCTAGGATGGAAGGGTTCTAAAGAAAGGGTGCACATCATGACACGTTAAGCTTCATAAGACATTTGCATAAGTTGACATGTTACGTACACTTTTGGGGTTAATAATGGCATAGCTGAAGAGACAAATCCATGACGTCTATTAGGCTAAACCTGTCACGCACGTATAAATTCACATAATATACACACTTTTAAGGTTAATAATGGCATAGCCGGAGGGACATCCATGACGCTTCTTAGGCCAAAGCTACTACAAGAAATTCCACTTTCTAAGGCGACTAATTGTGTTGTAAAAAAAAATCAAATTTTTTCGTAGTGAGCAAACATTTCGTGTCAATATGGCCTTGAGATTTAGATTGTGACACCGACATTTTGATTCCGTATATACTTTTCTCTTCTTGATTTTAACTTATTCGTCTCATATTCAGAAACTACTGGCTCGATTATTCAAATACGTACCACATAAAATCCATTTAAAGAGATCAAAAGTGTTAATCCTTGAACCAAAATTTTCACTAAGAAAGATAAAAACATAAAGGAGTAAAATGCAATTTTCTCGAAACAATGATTAGGGACAAAGGAATCTCAACCACTTCAATTTATACCGCATATACTTAATATATCCACTCGCGCGATTACGTACAACAAGATCCTTATTTGATGAAAAGATTCATAGGTTCAAAATAGTACAAGGACAAAGTGATAAAACGTTTTTGATTACGTTCCAGAGTAGAAGTAAAGGATAGCCACAGGTAGCTCTCAAGTGTATGAAAACAACGTGTAAGTAATAAAAATAGATTGACCACCAATGGATGTGATGCAGCGGATGAGACTGCTCCTCCCTTAACAAGAGGTTTCGAGTTCGAGCTCTGAGAATGACAAAATCCTTGATAGGGAATGCTTCCCCCGGGGCCCTACGCGGCGCGAATCCAAATATAATTGGGCTCTAATATGAATACCGGACACCAAATGGAAACAAACAATATTAATAAAAATAGATTGATGAACAAGAATGAATACATTTGTATAAACCCAAGAAGAATGAACAAAAAAATAGAGAAGGCTAATGAAACAAAATATCAAGAGGAAATGGGGGGGACCTAAGCCATCATATACTTTGCATACTTCCATTTGCTAAAAAATGTACTACTTTTTTTTTTTCCCAGGAGAAGTAGCCCCCCATGGGACATACCATGCTATGTGACTATGAATTAATAATGATGTAAATTTGACATTTACATGACATCATCAGCATTCTCCTATATATTTTTTTAAAAAAAAGAAATTCTATATAGGTAGATAATCAATATTTGAACGTATTATTTATGAAAATATAATCAACTAACTAAAATAAATAAATAAATATTAGAAAAATATAATTAAATACTTTTTCTGTTCCATTTTATCTGACACTTTTTTCTTTTTAGTTAGTCCCAAAAAGAGTGTCTTAATTTAAAATTCTCCTTTTAACCTTATAATGAAATGATTCCAACTACACAAATTTCTAAGGATTGTTTTAGACTACAAGTTTCAAAAGTCTTTCTTTTTTTCTTAAACATTGTTCTAAGTCAAAGTGTGTTCTATAAAATGAAACGTAGAATAGTACTCCCTCTATTTCAAAATGAACGAATTGTTGAGGAGTTTTTGAAATAATTGAATTGTTCAATTTTCAAGGGATATGTTGAAAATTATTTTCAATTTTGCCCTCTGAGAGTTTTTAAAAAAAAAAAATTGTATTAGAAATCAATGATGCATTAAATGAGTGTTTGAAGTTTGAAAAGGGTAAAAATGGAAAAACATGATTAAATTTTGTTTTTGTTTCTTTTTCTTAATCTGTGTGATATAACCCAACAATTATATTTATATCGTTAATGTAAAATTAGATTTTGGGTCTAACTCACACCCCAAAAGCTAGCTCAAAGGAAGGAGGATTGTTCAAGTCTTATAAAAAGTCCACCTATCTCATGATTAACCAGTAATGTCAGACTTTTTTTCATTCTTCAACGGTTAATAATGTCGATCGTTGATAGTTGATAGTGATGATGATAAATTGGTGTTGATTTATAACATAACCTAGGTCTTATGGATACATAACTTAGGTCTTATTGCTTTGCTATTTCTTTTAGAGAATTATTCCTTTTCCTCACCTTTTTCAATATCTATTTAAGGAAATATTTGATTCTTCTTGTTATCGTTAGCCACAAATGCTCCTATTTTTATACACATAATTTTGGGACGCATTCAAAATTTAAATTTTATTATTGTATATTAAATAATTACATTGATACTTCGATTATATTCACAGATATACACCTAATAGGGGTATAATAATTACTTATTACTAATATAGTTTAAGGTTTAAGAAGCTGGATCCATGTAAATACATACTATAGCATTATAAATTTATATTAATTAATTAATTACACCATAAGATTTATTTTATTTTATTCTTTTTATTCTCTTAAACTGAGGATTTTGTCTCTTTATGTTTACTGATCAAACTCAGATATGTTTTTCTCGAGTGAGATGATATAAAGTAGACAATTACTAATAAATTATTACTAACACACATTAAAATAATGTATGATTAACCTGTCAATATTCCATCAAAGAATTAAATAGCAACATATTACTTCTCCGTTTTAATTTATTTATCTTATTTTTTAAATTTTCTTTTCTCGTAATTTTTTCATTACGACATATGTACGATTATTAAATTAAAAAATATTTTTTTAAATTTTTTATATTAAATCAAAACGAAACAAATAAATAATAATAAAATAGAAAAGGTCCCACAAAAGTTCAAATTGTAGGAAAAGTTAAAATGGGAGAATGTGAGATCATCAGAGTATGGGCAAACTCATATTTGCTTTTATCCTAATTCCCCTTTTTGCTTTTACCCTTTCAACAGTATTCCCCACATACACATATACTATTTTTATATTATTTCTTTCGTTTTAAAAAAATAATTTGATTTAATTTAGTATGAAATTTTAAAAAATAAAAAAATAATTATGTGGTTCTAAATTAAACTGTTGTCAAATATTCTTTAATATTATAGTGTTAAATCTATCATATAAAAAATTAAATATTATCAAAAAATAGATCATTCTTTTCGAAATGAACTAAAAAGTAAATGAGATCTTTCTTTTGGAACAATCTAACGTTTCCACTATAACAAATAAAAAAAATTGCAAATATATTTATTGTTATATCATAATAAATATGAATATTTATAATTGATACTCACTATAAATATTATTAAATATTTTAACGACTCTGATCTAATATATTGATATTAACTTATTAACTATCGTTAGAAAAAAATTATCACTAAATATATCTTTCGTAATGAAAATCTTAACTTAGAAGACTAAGAAAAGAAACAGATAATTAATATTTGTTGAAATTATATTGTAGTCTTAATTAAAAACTATATTATATGTTGGTAAAACAATTTCATATGACGAAAATGCGTGCGACATTTTGATGGTAATAATTTATAAGTAGCTTTTCTGCTTAATTTAATTATTACGTTTTTTTCATACTCTTTAATCTCATGACTAATCACTATCTTCCAAAATAAAGATTCATACAATAAATTTAAAAAGCTGTTTTCTCTGCTTCAGATTTCCCCTCCACTATTTTCTTCTTCTTTTTTTAATACCAAACGGTAGAATTTTTTTTAAAAAAAAATTAATATTTGAAATCTTTGGGATGGTATTTGAAAAGTTTTAAATATTTAAAAATTATCCTAAATTTTTATATTTTACAAAAAAATACCTTTGTTTATTTATTTTGACTAATATTTATCTATCATAATTCCAACTGATTCAATGACAAGTTTGAGTGCTGATTAATGTATTGATCTTGCTCATGTTATTATTTTATTGTTGTTGATTGTTATCAATTATGTTATAAAGTTATTCTTTTATCGGAACATGTTCATAATAGAATGATAATACAAACTTATGGATATTTTTAAAACTTACTGATATAAATCATATTTGTTGAAATAGCTAAATATTTTTGTAAAAATATGAGGCCAAACACACGGTGAAATTTCACCAAAATTTAGCAAGAATATCTAAAAAACTTGGAGTCGAACACTAGCATAGCTTTTCAATGATGGTTTTAAGATCCAATCTTTGCCTTGTCACTTTTCATTACCTCGAAATTGAGGAAATCGTTAATAATTAGATTCTTTTTAAAGAAATAAAAAATAAGAAACAAGTAAGAAAAAATTATTAAAATCATAATATTATTTATTAAATTTTAAATAGTGATGATATTTATATACTCTAATAGTATCAAGTAATTTCCTCCTCTTTGATATCATCTGAGTATCTATATATTGATGGTATCAAGCAGTTTTACTAAAGCGTTGTTTCTTCCTTCTTAATACCATCAGAATATATATATATATACGCTCTAGTATCAAACACACAAGAATCGTCAAGGAAGTATGAAAGTAAGAAAATAGCCGCTTGTAAATAATTTCTCTTTAAAGGTTATGTTATTTTCTCAATAAATTATATAATCTCAAAACTATAATCAAGATATAACTTAATATTAAGATATATACTCTACCAAAAATGTGTTTAATGAACACCTCAATTTTTGAAAAAAGTTGAACCAACTAACTTTCAAAAAAGAGTACAATAAACATCCCAAATTAAAGATGAGTCTTTGTACTTATATTCCTTTAGACATGAAAAAGTAAACATTAGAAAATTCAAGTAGGGAACTCAACACATACCCTTTGGTCCCCACGAGTGCCTAATTATTGAGTAAAAATGTAAGTGCATTTTTCTAAAACAATATTTAATTCTTTGATTGATTAAAAAGTCATATGACATTGATCCACAATTTAATATAAGATAATCATTTTTAAATATTTGAATAGAAATAAAATAAGATAAAGAAATTGAATATTCCTCTCTGAGTACTGTATATCTACTGTCACACACTCAAACACAAATAAACCCTAACACTTTATTGTATTGTGTTGTATCTATCTGTATTGTTTGAATGGATATATTGTTTGAATAGATTGTATTGTTCGTTACATAAGGTCATATATTCATAAGTTGAATGATAAACTTACAAGAAATTGTAAGGATATGTGGCAGATACCATGAAAAATAGGGTAAATGATAAAATAAAATTATTAAATAATAAATAAAGTAAAAAATAAGAAGAAGATATTAAAGTAACGACACAACCACACCAAATCGGTCGTTAGACAAAATGGGTCTTTTCGTCATTACCTAATAATGAATTTAAACGATACAATACAATAAAATTTAAATAACAATCAAAACAAGCATGATATTTAAACTTACAATACAATACGATACAACAAGTAGCAACCACCCAAACAAAGGGTTAAGTATCCACTAATTAAAAAAGATCTATTTCTTGTGCTTTTGTTTTCAAAAAAATAAATTAAATTTTCTTGAGAATATGTAAGTTTATTATCTTCTTAAAAGCAATTTGTCATCATTGATGACTTTAGGGTTCCATATCACCATCACATAATAAAAACAATCGTCTTTAATTATTTGCAAGTAATTATAATCAGTCAACTTTGAGGTCAAAATCTTTTTTATTTTGTGGTACTACATATAGTACTAATATAGTTAATTAATTAGCACTATCCTAATCATAATATATCTTTGCTAATAATTAATTTATATGGATATGTTTGGTTTTCAATTTTTTCATTTTTAGTTGGTCAAAATTTCTTCAACAAAAATATTCTCTTACAAAACATGTTTAATAAAGATCAAGAAAATGACTTCTCCGATAAAAATAAGAAAAAGAAAAAATTTAAATGCATTCTATACTGATTGTCTCCTCCCAAGCCCTGCTCTTACTCCCACAAGGTTTGTCTAAACATACACAGATGCTTTTTAGATAATATTTTTGCGTCTCACCAAATAATAGAAATTAATAAACAAAATCACTTATTTTCCAAAAAAAGTTATCCGTGAAAAATATTGTCCTTCCTACGGAAAAAACGGAGGAGATCACTCTTCTCCATTTCCTTGTTCTCTCTATTTTCCTCAAGTTTCTATCTTGATGGCCAACACATTGCATATGTTTTAATTGACTTATGCCATTAAATAGAAAGAAAAAATAATCAATTAAATCTTAACTATCAAATCTAACGTATGTCATGTATCGACTATCAAGATAAGAACTTGAAAAAACTGAAGAGAAAAGAAATGGAGAAGAGTCTTGTCTGCAAAAACCTATATGCTATTTTTATTTTTATTTTCACTTTTTTGGATCTAATAAAGAAATATATACATATATTGGTGTGGTGTATGTAGGTGAAAAAGAATAACACTTTGACCCAAAGACCATATATTACTTTAGGGTTGGGTCACATTTACATGTGTGTGTAATATTTGAAGACAACTTTTGTGAAAGGATTAAATTATGGAACTCAAAGTTACACAGATTTGGAAAAAGAGCCCTTAAAAGGAGGTCTAAAGTTATAGGATTTAAAGGGGGTGTCTTGAGAAGAAGACAAAGCATTGAAGTCTGGAGAATATTTGCCTTTCACAATTCTTTAATTGAAAGAGCAATGAAATCCAATAGTAGGGTCTTGTCTCTTCTTGATTTCTGTATCCAATATCAATTATCAAAAAATATTATTCATTGAGGCTTACTATACTATTGATATATTATATTTAGTACATGATAGTATGAGCTTGTTGATTAGATATATATAATAGGATATCGAAAAATAACTAATTCTTGTCATGTCCCAGTTATTATTATGTATGATTCGATTCAATTTAACAAAGAGGACTACTTTCATAATTCAAAATATTTATATATGATCGTATATAGCGTGATAGGAATAATAATCTTCTTCTTCTATGTTTTATTTTCTCAATGACGTTTTCATTATGTTAGGAGACGTCCATTTTCGTCATGATCAATGTTTCACATCGTTGTTAAGTTAATTTCTGCTTTCACAAAGCTCTATATAACAAAGGCAAATTAAACATATTATAAAGCAATAATTTAGTTCATTACCTTTCAAGATTAGACCTAGATATTGACCAAATGTCATGTCAATGTCCATGTTCTTGACCTCTTCATAATTAACATGTATATTGGTTAGGATAAGGGTGTAGAATGAGCACGTCGGGTCAATTTAAGCGAGTCAAAACTGATTGAGTTAATAAATAAGTGAGTTAATTTTGAACTGATCAAAATGAATTGAGTTGATAAACATACGAGTCAATATGTTTGGGCTTAGATCGATAGATTAGGTTAAGATGAGCTTGACAATAAAATCCGCCCAAATTTTTCTTACAATGAAGGAAACAACATGTCGACTACATGAATTGTCTAGTGGTCATGTCAAAAGCCTGAAATCCTGCGGAGAAACACTGTTGCTTTCTGTGAATTGTTTTCCAGTTGCAGCTAAACATAACATAATGGACACACTAAGGTACTATGATGTTTGAAAGATTATATTTTGATGAACAGAATTATTAAATACACGTATATTTATTATAAAGATGATAGATATTACTGAATTAATCGTGGTGTGCACGAGTTGACATCAACAGAACATGTCGACTGCACCAATTTTTGAGTTTTTCACATAATTAAGACATTTGAACTATCGTAGTCGACTATTTCCATGTTTGGTTATACAGGATTAAGCAATAAAAGTCTTTTCTGTTGGCTATGAGTTTATGGAGAATTAATTTTTAGGCTCATTAATTTTAGGAAAAACAATTTAATTACACAAATATTAATTTCTATCGTATTTACTAATTCTTCTTATAGTTTGAAATTACGTATTGTTTCACTAATTAATAATTATATACTAGATGTCAAGTCAGATACACTTAGATACATATATTTTTGTTACTAGATATACTTTACAAAGGGAGAGAGGTGAGCAAGATAGGAGGGATGCGAGTGAGAGAGTCGGTGTATCCCAGATAAATGAGAATCACACTAGATACATGTATCTAGGATACTAGATATATTCCAAATGCATTATAAAATACATATACTCAGGGAGAGAGGCGATCGGGATAGGGGAGAGACGAGCGAGAGAGTCACTATATTCCAAATATATATGAATCCACTTGGATACAGTGTATCTAGAACAAATTACACTTAATTTTGATACGATACATGGATGTAGGGATCAAAATCTGATATAAATGTAATTTGAAAAAAAAAACTCAAGAAAAAACACGTAATTACATGCTGAAGTAATGAAATATGTGTTGCTTGCCCTAAATTTTGATATCTGCAAAGTGAACTATTATGGGCTTGGTTGATTCTAGTGGCAGTGTTATATATCAACCAAAAGCCCATTAAAGTTCCTATGAAATACATAGAGAGCGGCCTTTTAAACCTTTTTAAAGGCCCAATTAAGTAACAAGAAGAAAGACAGAAGCCCAAATTTAGCAAATCTCAAGGCCCATTAGCCCCTCTTTGTTCTTTCAATTAATATTCATCACCTATTTTTATCTTAAATTTCCTGTCCATTATTATTTGGAGAAGATTTATCAATTCTCTTTCTTAATTAAAAATTTTCTCTTTTTCTTTAATGTTACCTTATAAATTCACTCAAAGGCAAAATTATTGTTACAAATGATTTAGCATATCATAGAATGGTAAGTTATAATTTCGTTGAGATACAATATAAGTAAGTAGAAATATCGACAGCATAAAAAAAAATCTCATTTGAACTATAGTATTAGAAGTTTGAATATAGTTATTATGATGGAAGCAAATAGGTCAATGTGATAGGGACAAAAAGGAATTGAAAGATACTTTAAAAAAAAAAAAATCTAGTTTGACTTGGTACGGAGGTTAAAAAATAAAATATATTTTTCAATCTTGTGATCCTAAATTCAAGTTAGGTTAAATGTATCAAAATGTCCTTTAATCGTTTGGCTTTGAACATATTACGTGAAAAGTAGAAATTATAATTTTACCAAAAGAAAAATAGATCATTCTTTTTTAAACAAATAAAAAAGAAACGAATATCATTGTTTTTAAACGGAGGAAGTATTTATGGTATGGTAGGGGCTATGCAATTCAAAAGTAGGATTTGTATGTCAAATATGTGTGATTTGAAGATCGACGTACATGATTTATGATATTTGGTACCCATTTCAGAAACTACAAAAAAATATCACAGGACTTAAAATAAATAATATTTTTTTATAGAGAAAGATCGAAAAGGAGAGGGGGGGACATAATTGATCATGTATCATATCGCGATATTTGAACTATGAAAGATCAAATAGGAGTACCAACTACGTACATAGAGATTTGACTCAGAACATGCTTAATCTCGAATAAAAAAGAAAAATAACTACTATAATTTAAACTTTTGAAAAAATTATATGCATTTTAATTATTCTATCGAGTACTCACTATCTTCTACCGACAGAAATGAAATGTGAGAAATGTCAAATTACACTCAAAAAAATGAGAGCATGCGCGAGTATTTTGGAATCCTACATTTGACAAATTAAAAATTATGAGTATCTTTCATGTCGATCTAAAAAGCAACTCTAGTTGTGGACTCGTGGCCTAGTAGATATGATTATATTCTATTATATTATATAGTATAATCAACGGCAGTCATCTTTAGTCGAAGGATGTTAAGCGATATTTTTCGTTCAAAATTACGTTGTATATACAGGTCAAAATTTGATTTAATAAATATTTATATAATATTGACACTTCTTGATACAAGTTAAATGTTTAGTGTAGTGGTTCAGAAATTACAAAAATTACTTGAAATTATGTGTTACGTCCTTGTAGCAACATATATGTATTTCTATTTGACATCCCTTATTAAAAAACCTAACTCCGTCACTGAATATAATATACATCATGCTCATTATAATGCATTTTAGAACTATATAGTATAATTCATTGTGACATTTTTTAAATATATCTCACAAATTGTAGTAAGCATAATATCACTTTTAAATATAACTACCGACCCACTAATGAAACACTAGACTCCCATGCATCATTGTTTTCTACTTTTTCTCATCATGCTATTGACTTTTAATTCATATCTAATTAGTTTAATTTCCCCTTAATTATTTAATTAAGCAAAAAGATTAAAAGGAATTTTATCTTTGATTAACCAATTATAAATGTGCATTGATTCTTTTGACATCTTGAACAAAAGAACCTCCTTTTTTTAGGACAAGATAATTTTGCATAATTTAAGTCAAACTTCACATATTGACAATAATTTTGGGGCTTAAAATTATAATTAATTGATTGGCATATCAAGGGATAAGGTTTCAATGATTTATTTCAACCCTAATCAATGGACATTAAAGGTGTCTAATTTTCTAATTTAGTTAATCATTCATCATTGTAAAAAATTTAACCGGTCGATTTAAAAAAAAAAACTCACCTATCTTGTTGTTGGTGTACAGTGTACACTCAAATAATAAGTATATATAATTAAAGTCAGTGGTAGAATCAAAATTTTCGTTAAGAATATTCAAAATCTTAAGAAGTAACACATCAGCTAAGCAAAGAGAATTCGACATTTATTATATATGATTTGGAAGCTTAGTTTTTATTTTTATACTTTATCATTTATGCAATTGTTGAATATGATATAATAGCACTCAGCAACTAAGTAATCATGCTTTATTAATTATTTTTATATAATTATATTAATATAATGAAGTTAGAAATTATATATAATTAACTCAATATTCTTTTTATGAACAATTGATCATTGACCAAATATAATGATTTAGTTTGCCACTCAATTTTTTTTCCATTTATGCCATTGACATAGTTGAGTTTGGAAAAGATAAATTTGAAAAATTAATAAAAGAAAGGCAACTTGTATAAGTGGTGCATCTTAAAAATTTTCCAATTAATTCCCTCCTTTTTTTTCTTTAAAAAAAGAAAAAAAAAAGGCAAAGATGCATTGTATTTACTGGCTACTTTAATAATAATGATAATGAATAGGAATATATTATATTAATATATATTCGAAAAGTCACAAGCTAGTGATAAGTCATACTCTAGTAATAAATTAAATGTCCTATGATAAATTCAAATTAAGAATTCAAAACTTTTTTATGGAACAAATATAGTATGAATCGTACATTTTTATTTATTTAATTATATTTTCTACATACTCTTTATATAAGCTCGAGTTATTAGAAAGAATACATTTATTTATTTAATTATATTCGCAATATATGTTCTCATTTACTCTCTTACATAAAATTAAGTTATTGACGAGTACATTTTTATTATTAATTATAATTATATTCTCAACATATTTTCTCACATACAAATCGATTTTTTTTGGAAAAATTATCTAATTACACTTCTTTATTTATCATATTTTTTAATATTCTTATTCATTCTCAAAAATTTTAAAAATCTTTTTTTTTTTCATCTGGATATATTAATTTTGATTCTTAAATTATCTCTATGTTTAATGTATCATGTTTTAAATGCTACATGCTGATACTTAAAAACCCTAATTTGTTAGTAATTTTTGTATTCGAAATTGAATTAATGTATACGAATTACTGAATTAATGTATTCAAATTGCCATATTTTAAAGGCATTTCTGTAAATTGAAAAAGAGTAGAAAAAATAGTAATTAACTCTTTACACTGTGATTATGCAAAATATCCTCTCTCTCTTTTTTTAATAAATTGAATACATGATTCTTTTTAATAGTGGATGATGATAATATTAAAAATTTAATAAGTTAGAGAAAATATTTTAATTTACTGAATTATGTTGTGTAACACTGTGCACACATTACTTCAAATGTTGGATGAATAAGGACAGTTCATGATGGTAATAGATATCCATGTCCATGTATGAATTACTTTTATGAAAAAATTGTACATAAAAAAGTAAAATAATAGAGCAAAAAGTGTAAATAAAAATATAATTTTTGAAAATAATTGAGTATGTAGGACAAATTGGTTTCACCTTTATGCGAAAAATAAGAATCTTGTCACATAATAACCGGAAAATATACGCCTTGTCTGGTGGAGCTTTTCTTTTTTCTTTTGTCTTTTTCAGAATAAATTAATGCAAAAAATAAAAATAAAAAAACCTAATGCAAAATTATAAAATATATCCTATTTACTAAATGATCTTATATATACTTTTTTTATTAAACATAGAAAAAAAAAATCTCGAAAAAATTATTTGTGCAAAAATCGAACCGATAAAAACGTTATTGGTTTATTGTTATTGGGTTATTAGGTTATCGAATTTTTAATGGTTTTAAAGAAAAAGATTATTGGGTTATCGATTTGATATCGATTTTTACTATTATGTTATTGGGTAAACCGATAACCCAATAAGATTATAATAATTTACTATTTTACCCCTTTGTAAACATTAAATATTAGTAATAACACACTGTAGCAATACTTTACATATCTTTATTTTTATAGTACTTAAGTGATTAGTTATCCACTTTAATATTTTAGTTTGTAATTAACTAATCATAACTTTTGCAAGTTTATAAACATAGTCTTCATATTCTATCCGTTTTTTATTAATGCAAATTCTCATTATCATTCTTATTGGGTAAACTGAAAACCAAACCGTTAAGGACTTAAAATCGATAAATCAAAAACCGAACCGTTAAAAACTTAAAATCGATAAATTGAAAATCGATAAAGATTATTTTATTGATTTAGTATATTTAAAAATCGAAAACTGATAAATCAAACTAATAATATATAAAATTAAATCAAATCGACCGATACACACCCTTAATCGAACCTGACCAACAAGGTCAATCGATAAGATTTATCTATCTAATATACCTTGATTCATTCCACAAGGAAATATTTATTACTATATTAAATAAATAATAACCTATAAAAGGAATAGCATCATCGAAAGTTTAATATTGTCATAGATAATCCTTATCTACGTTTTGCTTTTTTAACATTAAAATACATCAAGGGATAAGAAATATAATGGCTATTGGGAGTAATCCAAATTAAAGTTATTTTGTGAAATGAGAATATCTTTATTGTTGTAATAAAATATGAGTTGATATCAAAATCTTCACTAAAAAATGTTAAATCGTAACGAAAAATCAAGTATGTTAATTTTGACTCTTTTGAATATAAATAGCTCTATCATGATATAAATAGACTAAATAACAGTTAAAGAGATGATTTAGTCTAGTTTAACTTCAAAAATCATATTTGAAAGGTGAAAATTATCCAAGTCATATTAGAAAAATCATGCACCATATCTCATTCGCGAGGGAACACAACATCTACTCATGTCTAGCACATTGGGAGCGTTAATGAAGATTTGACATTTACTAAATCACGAATTGATAATAATTTAACTTTGATATCATGCTAAAGAAAAACATAAACTTTACTTACGCCTAACTTGACTTTAAAAATTAACTTCATGAAATGAAGATTATCTAAACAATCAACCATATACAGTTGTGAGGACAAATTAACTAATCTCAACTTACAATCTTTTAGTTTGCTAGGATAAGTTATTTTCTCGTAATGAACTTCCATTAACCTCTTAGAAATTTAACCAAACAAGTTACAAGTCTTTTAACTTCTTCTAAAACATTGATAAATTACAAAATTGAAAATAAATGGACATAGAATGTCATTGCATTCGAATTATCTTTTAACAAAATATGAAGGTGTTTACATCCTTGCTTAATACACATACACCTTCTATGTATATTTCTAATATATAAAAGAGGCTAAGAAACAACTAAAACAGACAATTGTTGATAAGAAACTACAACGACAACGACGGCAAATTACTAGAAAACACGAAACTGAATATTCTTTTTCTAATTCAAGCAGAAATCATTTTATGATTTTCATATTGAAGATGCCCTTTGATAACATCTGCATTAACATCATTTACCTCCCAAAGTTCCTTCATATAATATTCAAATTTCTTCACAACATTTTCTGGCACAGAAACCAATACTCGAACTCCATCAATTTCATCCAATGACGGTAAAAACAAGCAGTAAATATCACTTGTTACTGGTCCCATTTGAATTGGTTTACCTTCTCCAAAATTTACCTCCTCCAACCTCAATCTTGACCACTGTGAAATTACCAAACTAGTCGATAAATCGGTTTTTACCGTTTTATCCTCCAGTAAATCCACGATTGATTTTACCGCATCGTTTGTTAAGTCAGACTTGGCATGTTGCACTAATTTTACCGTGTCTTGTAAATTACCATTCACCACTTGCTTAACCGGTGCCTCCGCGCAACCTAGGACGAATCCATTCCCATAATACCCTTGTGGTAGTTCTGGTTTTACCGTCTTCCTAATGTTAACGGAAAACAAGAGTTTCACGTTAACAGAAGATGGTAAATTCAACGATTTTACCCAGCACCTCCACGTGTGAGATGCTAGGACTTCAAAGCTGGTGGATTTTACCGAGGGAGAACATTGTCTTTTCAAGTGAAGAATTTGGGACTGTGAAAAGGTGATAGAAGCAGGGGAAACAGGTTGAGATTGTAAATATTGATGAAGGTTGAGGCCAAATTGGGGATTTTGATCATCAAGGGGTACTTTCGTAAATGCGTGATGTATGGAGGTTGCTTGTGGCGGATCACGGGGTTTTAACACGTGGCGAGAGTGAACCGGACTGATTGGTAAAGTGATTGTGGGGTCCACGGTATAGTGGGCCCAAGCATGTAAAAATTGAGCGGTCCCGATGCCGTCACATAGGCAGTGGTTGATTGCGGTGCAGAGGATCATACCCCCGCAACGGAGATTTGTTACCTGTAATGGGATACAAAAATGGTTAGTAAGGATATTTTCGTCATTTAACTTTTTAAAAAAGCAAAAAAAAATAAAAAATGCCTCCAATTAAAAGAAAGTGAAAGGGGACAAAAGGGAAAAAAAAAGCCAATACAAAAGAGGGAGTAGGGTCATTTTCAAGTCATTTTCCATGGATCCAAAATTTATTCATTAAAATATAATTTATCGTTATAATTAAAATTCATGATACAATATAATTTTTTAACAAGAAAGATCCAGATGGACGTCATGTGCTCCCTCTTTGTCCCTACTAACAATGCTACTCCAAATACGAACCTCTTACATCGTTACTTCACATATATAAAACTAGTCATTTTTCATATATCTTATAGTAGTGGTTTATTCAATTTTTTAGAATTCATAATATATAAACTTGAAATCTTGGTTTCACTTTTGAATTGTCTTGATATGTTAAAGTTTGATATTATCTTTTGAAATATTAATTCAGATACCCTTGTTAAAGTGAGTATAAAAAGATAATAATAATAATTTTTGCGCGTAACGGGGTAAAATGTTTCACTATTTTTCCTAGTTAATATTTTAGTTGAATATACAAAGAACTTGGCCAAAATTAGGTTATTCATCAAATCAAATTAAAGCATGTGACCTTTATGTGTAGGGTTAATGGGTAAAGATGGAGAAGAAAATGTGAGATGATGGTGAAAAGGGAACCATACATGTTGTCTTGGGAACATCACATAGACACATACCACCAAGAAAGTCCCATTGAAATATAACTTTCATCTATACATATTTACCATAAATTGTCCAATATTTTTTAGGATATTATCAATTAATAACACATATTCTTAATGTTATATCTTTTGAGTAATAATGTTCACTTCTAGTTATTAAAGAATGTAAAAATTCCAACTATTTCTTCCGTCCATTGTTACTTATCCTTTATTGACTTGGCACATAAATTAAGAAGTAGTAAATGATGGAGGTAAGTAATTTTACCAAAATACTGTACCTTTTGAATATAATAAATACAATATCTTGAAAAATATAATAGAGAAATGGTTATAATTAATGATAAGGGTAAATTAGAAACTAAATATAAAATTATCTCTTAATTTCATAAATTGGACAAGTATTGTTGAACATCACAAAAACGCATAGTAGACAAGTAAAGATAAACGGGGAGTAGCAGGAGCGGATCTAGCCCTTCAGTAAAAAAAAATTTATATTATTTATATATAATTAAAATATTTATATATATAGTAGATGTCGAACACTCTTCGACTGGTTCTTATGTCTACCTCTTAGATTTTGAACTCCCTTAATAAAAATCCTGACTCCGCTACTGAAGAGTAGCTAAGATGAACCATGTAATTATATCAGATTTTTTCAAAAACTTATAAAACAAAAAAAAAAATCTAACTTATATACATAGATAAAGTTTTAAAAAATAGAGTAGAATCATGCTAGCATGTTGTTGGTTTGCATTAAGCAAGGAGGTCAACCTCTTTCAAATATACAACATGAATTCTGGCAATGTCCTGCTCGTAAGGAAAGAAAGAAGAGCGACCATATGTTAAAAAGAATTATACTATATTTGTGCAATTTTAAGATATTTTGCGATATGACAATATCAATGTATAGAAGTTAAACTCGGAGAAAAAAAAGTGTAATTTAGAAACTAACCTGCACAACTAGAGGGGGAATATCCAAGAAACTTTGAGCTTCAACTCTATACAATAATTTCTTCCAAGATTTATCAGGCTTATTAGAAACAAGAAGAAGTTCATCAGCACTTAAATCCAAGAATGCTTCAGCAAAAATAGCACCTTCTCCATTACAATCTACTTCAAGTTTATGATTATTTTCTTGGGATTTTCTTAATCTCCCTGCTAAAGGGTAATAATCCACTAAAACTCTTGATAGTGAATATTTAAGTTTTTCCAAATTTATGGCCTTAGTAAAAAGATAAAGGTACTTGATTGAAAATCTAAGGAACATTTGATCATCAAGATTTGATAAATAAAGTGTCTGATTTGGTGTTGGACTAATTGGACTTATGAAAATGGGCTCTTTTGAATATACACAATCTGGAAGATCTATAGACCCTAACATGTTTTTTTTTTCTTTTCAACAAGTTGTTAAAAGAAATATGAAAAACTATGGTTTTTGTAGAAGAAGTAAAGGATATATAGAGAGCTTTATACAATGGATTATAGTTAAATATCTATGGTTGGATATGGTTGTTGGGGTAGGGGGTGGGGTAGGGGGTTGGGGTAGGGGGGAAGTACTATGAGAGATTCCTCCCCAAAGAGTAAGAATACAAAAGAAAAAAAGTGAAGCTTTCATTAGTCTTTGCTATATGTGCTTCCCACATTATCTACATCCCCACTTTTTATATCTTCATCACATAAGGTAAAAAAAAAAAATTATGATATCCTTTTTTTGAGATATGTTATTTATCTACATCCACACTTTTTCTATCTTCATCACATAAGGTAAAAAAAAAATTATATATGATATCCTTTTTTGAGTTAGTAAATTTCTTTTTGTTTCTCTTGTAATTTATTGATTTTTCATATCATAATTTAAAGATTTTCTTTGAGCAAATTAAAAATTTTATGAGAGAGCGTTAGACTATAACCTAAGTTATTACAAACGTTCACGACGAGTGACGTTAATATGATATATTATCTGTAAATTTCAGAAATATATAAATAAATATTAGACTCGAATCTGACATATGTTATCACAAAGGTGATCGCAAAGGCTATATTTGCACTACTTTAAAAAAACAAAAAAAAAATCTAAACAATAAAATATATTTAAACTCTTAGGTTAAAAAAAAAAACTATATAGTTGAGTGTACACATAATCTACTAAGAAGTAGGTACTTGTAAAATTCAAATTATACCAACTTATATTAGGATATTGGAAGTAATAATTAAATATAAAAATTTGTGGCTATAGAAGTCCTAATTAATATGTATATGATTAATGAGTCATATACATCCATTAATTAGTTGAATGATGTAATGAGTAAGCAGTCTAGGTTTTACATATATGATGGCTAATGACTTTGCTAATGGAGTGCAAATCTAATGTGTAAACCACAAGTATATATATTTTTCATACTTTAATTTAAAAAAAAATTAAAATTATCTTAATACCAATATATTCTCTAGCATACCATTAGTCATAATATTACTATTATCAAATATTATACGGTTGTAAATAGCTTTATTTTTAAATAAAACTTTCTAACACAAATTTAAAATAATTAGATTTCAAAATAAATACGACATATGGAAAAAAGTGATTATTATTAACACACACATAGTCATGAGTTCATGTTGTGTGCATTTAATTATGAGGAATTTTTGCATATAGCCATTAAAAAATATCTTAATTGTGCTTTATATAGTTATAGTTTGGATAATTATATTTTGTAATTATAGTTATAACGACATTTGTATAATTTGCGCAACATTTGTATACATTTGTATAGTTCATAGTTTTTGTATAGTGTTTGTATATTTCACTATACAATTCGTGCATGAAGTTTGTATATTTCACTATACAATTTGATTCATGCACAACTTTTGTATAATCGCGCACAACATTTGTATAAAGTGTGCGAATTATATAAAATTCAAACTGTAATTACACTTACTTAGATGTTATCGTGAGCCGTAATTAATTCAAACTATAACTATGCTGGTTAATTAACTATTGTATATTTATTTATCGCCGTAATTTTTCCTTTTAATTATTTATTAGACCTGCCCCTTTCGGTCCCTTTTTTTTTGTCAAGGAATTTAAATAAAGTTTCTTTTTATTTTTTAAAATTATATGAAGTGACAAAAGGAATTTTATCCTTAGTTCAATAGTCAATATTAATTATCTGTTGGCTAAGTTTAAACGAATTTTTTAAATCTCCCTCTCGAAAAGTTTTTCCACTACGATTTTTTTTATTGCTTTTACAAATTTAGGTACATTCAAGGATATGAATTTTATGCGTTTAGAATTTGAAAATAACTCTATTAAATATTAATAATTAAAATTTTAAATTTAATATTTATATGTATTAGATAAATTTTTTAATAGTAATATATGATCAGATCAATATAATTGTTTCTGTCAAACACATAATCGATAAGTCGTTGAAGGATTTGTATGAAAAATGGAATTATTAATAGTAGAGACAAGGGAGAAATATATACCGCTCAATTTTGCAATTCAGAAAAGATATATATTTTTGTCGTTTAACAAATGGTGCATGTTTATTAATTTCATTGATAGTATTTATTTTTTTTCCTTTAATAGTATTTATTTTTTTCTGTAAAATTCTGTTATTGCCTTGGTGTCCTGGGTATTATTCTTGTTTTAATGTCCACTATGAAAAATACAAATTTGACAAATTAATTACATATAAGAACAAATAAGAAAATCTCCTGGGGCAAACATAGGCTCAAATCTGTAATGATATTGACCTCACTTGATTTACTATTTAATTTCTATTTGTTTGATGAAAAAAAAATTGATATGTTTAATTTGTTCGTAATATAAGATGCTAGAAGGAACTAGAAAATATATGAAAACATTTGGTTATCTCTGGATGACGATGATGTTTGATTAAATGTGGATCTCATGAAAAAAATAACATACAATCATCTTTCGGATACAGTATCGATTGTATTTCTCTTGAATAAGTTAAACTCCTGCATGATCACCTCCCATTCATGTATCTATTTTTTACAGTTTCAAACAACAATTGCAATCATACAATTCTATTTAGATTTTTTTTAATTTTTTTTTACCTGTGTGAATCGCACGCAAAGCGCGGATATATTTACTAGTTAAGTATAATCTAATATGTTTGAGTTTGACTAATTAGTGTAATATCAAAGTAGTGCATTCATAAAAAAGAAATACTTCTTAATTTTTTTTCTTACAAATTTTAGCTAGTATACAATGTATAATTACTATATATTCATTGTCCAAATTAATTGTATATTTCTTATACATTAAATATAGACCAACGACAAGTATAAATTATTACAGCACTAAAATGTTACTATTAGAAATAGAGGTTCCTCCCGACACAAAATTAGTGAAAAATTTATGCTATAGAACATGTAGTGAAAAACTGATGATCACTGAAACTGTGGAAAACTTTTTTCTTCTTCTTTTTTTGTATGAAAATACTACTATTTTTTACTTTACTCACTGATTCAATCTAAATATCCGTGGGACTATTACTGAAAAAAATATTAGGGATTCTTTTTGTCTCAATTTATGTGGCAATGGTTTGACTTGGAATGAAGTTTAAGAAAAAAAAAAACTTTAAAATTTATAATTTAATACAAATTTTAGACATTTATATGACTATAAATTATTTCATTAAAAATAAAAAATAAAAAGAATAACCTCTTTTTTTCTAAGTTCAAAGTTTGGGAATATTGGAGTAAGATATGATTTTGACTAAACTTCCATTAGGAATTTGATATCTTGTGAATTGGTTCACTCCTCTTTCTTCAAAATATTCTAAACTATAAAGAGAGGATCAATATGTCTCTTCAACTCTTTTAAAATTCAAACTATAGCTTTAAAAAGTATGTAGAACCAAATCAATTAGTATCCCTTTATGATATATCAACAATATACAAATATTTTATGCTAATTCCAAGTCCATGTGCCAAGTGTTAACTACTACCATCAAAGTTCAAACTATATAAACCAACTAACAAGGTTTGAGGATCATTTAATTGGGCTTTGGGTGAGGACTCATTGGGCTTGCCTAGGCCCATATTTCCTATCTTGAAAATCAAGTAGACAAAGTTTAATAATTTGTATCCTAATATATAATGACTAAATTTCATTAATGGCAAACATATAAAGCCTGATTATGCTATGTAGCTATATTTGGGCGATTACATTTCGTAACTATAGTTATAACAACGTTTGTATACATTTATATAATTCGTTATACTATTCACAGCTTTTGTATAGCATTTGTATAATTCGTTATATAATTCATGCACAGCGTTTGTATAATACGGTATACAATTCATAATGTTTGTATATTTCGCTATACAATTTGATTCGTGCACAACGTTTGTATAAATCGTTCAAATTATACAAAACTCAAACTGTAATTACAACTAGATATTTGTCGCGAACCGTAATTAATTCAAACTATAACTATATTAGCTAATTAACTAGTATATGTTTGCTTATCCGCGTAATTTTTTCTTATATAATGGTATATATATTATGCACTTAATATCGTTTAGAGCTAAGCCGCACAATTTTCATTCAAATGAACTTATAGCATCATTTGTTTGGTTGAGAACAAGTTGTCTTGGGATAAATTATCTTGGGACTATTATTTCGTCATATATATGAGATAACTTATCTCATTATTAAGACAAAAATAGTTGGATAAATAATCCAAGAATGACCTAATATAAAATGAAATAAAATAATCATATATTTTATTCTGAGATTAGTATACCATAGACCTCACACCAAACGACTCCTAAGAGTATCTAACACCTTATAAGTAACTTTTTTTTTTAATGTACATTTGAAACTTTATTGAATAAGTTTTATTTAGGGTTGTAACATATTGTGTTATGTTTGGCAGGAGTGTGATACCTGCAGTATGACCAACTTAGAAAATCCAATGGATAGAATTTGACACATCATGGGGAAAGCCCATTGTAAATTGACTAATGGGCTTGCATTATGAAACGAATATGGCCCTGGTGACACTTGACAGGGGCCCAAAAGCCCAAAACAATTTCAAAGCAAATTCGACAAGAAAAATGTCCAACCCTTTCATTAACTCTCGTTTCGTTGTAGACTTTGAAGTTAAAACTTAAAATTCTTGAAGATGCATTTTTATTATTTTTATTTTGAATTTTATGAGAGGAAGTATAATCAAATTTCATAAACAAACAGATATTTAAAGATAACTACAGACAAGCACTCATAATCCCTGAAGCATACAAATGATCACTTTTTTTTTTTGACAAATAAAAATGAGACTACACAGTATAATTTGAAAAATAAACAATATTCTTATAATTTAAATATAATTCACCTAATATAATAATAATAATATATTTAATATAATCTCATAAATAAATTTGGAAGGAATTAATATACATAAAATCTTATCGTTATGTTTGTGAGATAAAGAGAAATTCATGATAAATTATTTACCCAAAGATACCACTTAAAGTAGATAGAAAACAAAATAGGAAAAAGGGAAAAAAGGAAAGAGAGAGCTAATGATTATAAAGTTAATGAAAGATATAAATATAATATATTTTCTTTATTCTTTTTTAAGTTATCATATATATATTTTTTAGAATCAAATAATATAAATTTTAATTAATATTTTAAAATTTATTTTTTTAATTATATTAATATAAAAAAAAACTACTCAATAATATTCTTTTCATTTCTTTTTAGTTATTATATTGTGTTTTTCTGAAAATAATTGACTAATTCTTAAAATTAAAGTAGATTACAAATAAAATTTTTAATATTCGAAAGTTATATTTTTTAAAAATACTATAATTATAATTTTTTAAATATTAATATGAAATATATGGTATTTTAGAGGTATAGTTTACTTCATCACTGTGTGTGATCCACTTTCAGACAATTTACACTCTGATCACGACAAGATAACGGATCAACAGTTAGTGTGTGTCTGTGTGTGAAAGAGAGAGAGAAATAGAATATCCCAAAATCTTTTTGGTTGACACAGATATTTATAAATGTTATCTTTTTTTCTGAATTTATGAAGAAAACAAAGAAATGTGAGCCTAATTTATCAGGATCTTTCCCGATCTGATTCTTGTTTAGGTATTGTAAGAACGAACCTACTTTCTAGCTGACCTAATTAGGGTTTATTTTCAGCCACAGTACTGGTTTTGCTCGACCCGACTCGAATGTAAATGGGGTTTTCTTGAAAACCCGGTTTTTATTTGTTCTGGTGGACCTGAATTCAACCTAAATTTTGTAACAAGTTTGGGTTTTGATGAGATGGGGTTTGCTTGAAAACGGGTTTTATTTGTTTTCTGAAGCTGAATTGAACTGAAATTTTGTAACAAGTTTGGATTTTGATGCGATGGGGTTTTTTTGAAAAAGGGTTTTATTTGTTTTTTGAAGCTCAAGTGAAGAAATTTTGTGACGAGTTTGGATTTTGATGAGATGGGGTTGTTGAAGATGGGATTTTTGCAGTGAACAGTGACTTGGGTATAAGCAGGTATAAATTTAAAGGTGAGTTCGTTTTTATAGCTTCTTTGTTTCCATTTTTGTTTTGTGAGATCAGTGAAATTGTTTATCACGAATTTCCAATTATTTGCTATATTAAGCTTTCTTTGTTCCTTTTAGTGTACTTTTTGAAGTTTACTTGATATGGAGAATTTGATATGGTCAACAACATTTACTTTCATGTTTATCTTTATGTGGAAAGCTTCTATCTTTGCCATGATTGATCCAATTTTATTACTACAACATTACCTAGTGTAATCCCACAAATGGGGTTTTGGGGAGAGGAGGGTAGAGTGTGGGCAGAGCTTACCCGTACCCCGGAAGGTAGAGAGGTTGTTTCTGATAGAACCTCACCTCAAATTGGTCCAATTTGTTTTAGCAAAGAAGAAAAAAATAAGTGCTTTACAAAATTGATTGTTGGAATTGGAAATTATTCCTTGAGTTAATGGAATTTCTGAAGTATGACATTAATCAATAAGGTGTCTTTGAGGAAAGAACTTTAATGATCTTGTTGGTATTGAATTGATTGAACTACCTTTATCTACAAGCTAAAGTTGTTAAAGAGTACACAATTTTTATTTATTTTGGTCTGCAATAGGTTGTGCTCTGTTGTGAGGGAAATCTATTAGTCGGGAAAGATTTTAAGACTTGTTATTGCAAATTGTTTATGCTAGTTCAAACACAATTGCTCATTTGGATAAGCATTTAGATGGTCTGTACTCTGTAGTGTTTGGGCTGCATTTCAAACTATTGTGAGCAAAGTCTGGCTTGCGAAGCATGGTAGGCTTCAGAATCAGGGAGGTTGCCGTGAAAAGTTTCCAACCAAGCAGCTTAATTTAGTTCTTCTGAGTTTTTGGGTTGTTGATCTGGATCTTCAGTTTGGTCACAAATTTTTGTGATAAGGTTGTATGCACATTCCTTTTTTTTTTTCCTTTTGGTTTTGGAGTTTATAAATTATTATATTTTTGTCAGGGAAATAGTTTCTTAACTTATTATGCTTGGCTTGCCATAATTTCAGGAATATGGCAACTCCAGTTGAGCCACCAAACGGGATAAGGTCCCCAGGGAAACATTATTATTCTATGTGGCAATCCCTTTTTGAAATTGATACAAAATATGTACCTATTAAGCCTATTGGTCGAGGGGCATATGGAATTGTTTGTTCTTCTGTTAACAGGGAAACCAATGAGAAGGTTGCAATCAAGAAAATAAACAATGCTTTTGAGAATCGTATTGATGCTCTGAGAACACTGCGTGAACTAAAGCTCCTTCGCCACCTTAGACATGAAAATGTGATTGCTCTGAAAGATGTTATGATGCCAATCCACAGGCGAAGTTTCAAAGATGTTTATCTGGTTTATGAACTGATGGATACAGATTTACATCAGATAGTCAAATCTTCTCAAACACTTACAAATGATCATTGCCAGTATTTTCTATTCCAGGTACTTCCAATTGAGAGCGCTATCTATGTTCACATACAACTGTATGATAGTTGGTAGCTTCATGATGCAGTTGTCCCTTAGTTTCTTTTTTTAAACTAAATTTGACTAATTTCTCTTTCTCTCTTAAATATAAATTCCCATTGTGATTTCTATGCTAGAAGGAAATATTCTTGCATCGCTTGTCAATGTGATTGTCTTCGTCCTATAATTATAGTGAGGTATACCATAATGAGAGGACAGTTCATAGACCTTGAGTTTTGTGTTCTGATTTGAACAATAGTGATTTGTTTCACACTTCAGCTAACCAAGGAAGGTGGTAGTTTTAGTATGAGTTAATAATATGGTTACTGATGTGCACCCCAAGGGTGTGGCCTAGTGGTCAATGAAGTGGGAGGTTGATTTTCCGGTTCAAATCTCAATGGACAGAAAAACACTAGGTGAGTTCTTTCCATTTGTCTGAGTTTTGGTTGATAGAGTTACCTGACACTTGTTGCCGGTGGGAGGTAACAAGTATTCTGCAGAATTAATCGAGGTGCAAGCTGGCACGGACATCACGGTTATCAAAACAAAAAATTGGTTACTGATGTGAGACAAAGTCTATTCCATGGATGCTATTTGGCTGCCTCTTGATCTTCTTTCTTCTGTTTATCCTTTATGATCTTCTTTACCTATGGCTTTATCAGTTGCACAAATTACCAAGTGGCCTTTTGGATTAGTAGAAGAGAGCAACAACATAATATTTGTTCATCATGTGAATATTCTGCATTTTAATGATTTGACACGCATGTCACTTGAATGTTGTCCAAGTAGATGAAAATCACGGAGGTAGCAAGTATCCCGTGGAATAATCGAGGTGTGTGCAAGCTTGGTCCGGACACCACGGTTATCAAAAAAACAAATTGGTCACTGGTGTGAGCCAAAGTCTATTCAATGAATGCTATGTCTGCCTCTTGATCTTCTATCCTTTGTTTATCTTTTATGATCTTCTTTGCTTATATCAGTTGCACAAATCACCAAGTGGCCTTTTGGATTAGTAGAAGTTAGCAGCAGCATATTTATTGTTTATCATGTGAATTTTGTGCAAATAAATAATTTAACATGCATGTCACTGAATGTTGTCCAAGTAGATGAAAATCATGGAGACGTTATCTTCTCTTCCTGGAAATCCAATGTCAATATCATTGTAATGTGCATCTTCTCTTAAATAAATTTTTGATTCTATCAAGGCTCTCTATTGAATAGGGGGGAAAAGGTAATCGCCATCCGTTTCTAGTAAGGTGTATTTTGTTACATTGCGGTCGTCCTAGTTTTTAAGTTGTTCTCAACTTCCATAAATATGCATCTTTCTTGTTTTCAAGTAAGCTGGGCGTTGTCTAGGTCCATAAATATGCATCTATGTACATGATATGTGTTCTCCTTATAAAAAACAATTAAAGACTTGCATGATTTGTGTGGTAGTGGTACTTCTCTGATTATATCTCCTAAGTACGCAAATTTCCAACTGTTTTCAATCAACACCGAAGCTGCTGTGAAAAATGATTCTGTATTATTCCCCTTTCTGTTTATTCATCATGTAACTTTGTCGAGTGATGAAGTGAAAAATTGAAATACACAATGTAGGCTAAGTTCTTCAATTGATTCAACCATTGAATGATATATATATATACACACAACTACCTGTTGAAGGGGAATAAAGCTTGAAAAAAAATGAAGTATGATGAATAGGATATAATAACAGAAGCCTTACTGTGTAACCAGTGGTTCTTTATCAGATTGTTATTGTCTGGTAAGGTCCCTTGATAGGAGACTATGGGATGTTTTCAGCTCTGACATCTTCTCCATTTTACCCCTTGAATGTCATCATGTCCTTCCTCAACACATCTACTCTTCCCAATCGGACACAAGCTAAGTACTATGGAAAAACCTGCACTTTGAATCTTGATGCTTGGTTCACTAGAAGTTGTATATGTTACTCCTGATGATGTCTAGAAGTTGTATATTTGGAAATCGCTTCTTCCATTCTTATGCAAACCAATCCATTGCTCAACTTCTTCTTATAAAAGTATATTGATGCACATTTTATTTTGGGAATTTACTTTTCTTGCTCATTTCATATGCCTCGAGGATTATATCACTTGTTGTGGATGATTAAAGAATTAAATGAAAACACGAATATACATTTTATCTGGAGTGTTATGCATCTTGCAGCGTCTTTTTCTAGTACCAGAAAGCATTAGTTCCTTAGTAACATGCCTGTGGTGAAAAACATGGTGAAACTATGAACACATATGTAGACACACGTTCTTTGTTTTCTTGCTTTTGGTTAAAATATGTGTGAAATCTGTGACTGCATGAGCTTACTGCTTGAAACCATCAACCATAGTATCTATCTGTTTTTTCGAGAATCCTAATATTTCATTTTTCTTTCAAAATATGATGAAATTAAGATGGAAGCCCATAAATAAGAGTATTTTAATATTATTATCTTGATGAGCTCCCTTCTCAGCTTGTGCTAGTTTTTCAGATGCTTCTTCTCTCTTCAAGATAAGACTGCAGAAGTGTTGTGAAGCTTCATTTTAGGAGTTTCTACCTCCTTCGCACCTTCAAGAGGTCAAGAGATGTCCTTATGTTGCTCGGATTCTTCAAAAAATGTTGCCGCAACCATGTTGGATCTTCCAAAAAATGCATTACTTTTGGAGGATCTAACGTGCACTTGTCAGCATTTTTGAAGAGTCCGGGCAACATACTTGATGTAATGTGAAATACAAGATTGAGAGATTCAAGCGATAATTAAGAAGTCGAGGGGAGATAGAGAAAAAAGAAAGGATCAATTGAAGTAAATTAGAGACCAGCAAATATTGATTTGCAAGTCTCTAATTTGAACAAACAATTACAAGATTAAATTCAAGTGAGAGGAGAATTGAACTCGAACAAGAATAGTCTCAGCAAGAAGTATTCAAGAGAAATCCAATATAGAGATAAAACTCTCAAAAGACGCACTAAGAGTGTTCACCTAAAAAAATCAGCTCAGCAAATAGTTTTCTTCTGTTCTATTTA